>VCCN01000158.1:3024408-3036024 GCA_006491835.1 Architeuthis dux | reverse complement strand
CTACTACTACTACTACTACTACTACTACTACTACTACCTTTAGAATCTTTTTGAACTTATGGTTCTTGTTTTCGTAACGAAAACATTTTTTTAATAATTTGCTTATATAGATGAATTTTTAAAAGTTATGCCACTTATCTTAGATCACTGAACACCTTTATGTCCAATTCCAATTTACATGATATTTTAAAAAGTCTTTATTGTAATTACATAAAAAGATTGTTTTTAATGCTTTCCCAGCCATGTATGATATTTGCATATATCTGTTGATCCTTATTCAGTTGAGTCAAGATTAAAAATGATACAATTTTCATAAGTGTACAAAGCAAACAAAAAGTGTATATTTTTTATGAATGAAAAATGATTTGTATGAGATACACAAAGCCAGACATTTTAATATACTGACAAAGTTTGAAAGTATATGTAACTAGCAGTCCTAGAGAAATTATGAATCACCACTACCCATATATGCTGTGTTGTGGGTGATCAATTAAAATGTTGGAAAAAGGGATGATCAATGAATAAGTTACTTCTCTCGCCTTTTGTTGGGCTGTGATCACTAAAAAAGAAAAAGTGAGCACAAATTAGTGACCTATTTAGCATAAACTTACATTACATATTGAACCCCCATCTAAAAACCTATTATGGGGGCGATTTTCAAAAAACAAAACAAATATTGTATGTGTGCAAAATTTTAAGTTTCTACTATGAACGGTTAGGGCTGGGCAAAGTCTGGATACATAGATAGATACATAGATACATATAAATGTCTGAACACATGAATAACCTAAGCCAGTGTTGTGTGTAGCAGTGATTAAAAATTATTACAAAATTCTTTAAAATGTTAATGGCAGCTATATTGAAAAAATTGTTTACTGCGAAAAACATTTTTCTGCATAAAAGATTATAAAGGCCAGAATTTTACATATCATATCATATATTATAAAGGACCAAATGTTGCATATCATATCATGTATTATTGAAAATTATGTGTGTAATGAACATTTAATAAAATATATGCACCAAAATGAAAGATGTGCATTTTTGTCTATTTAAAGAAATGTTATAAATATCTATGATTGACTGACTTGATATAATAAACTTCCAGATGATAAATAAAGTTTTTTTTTCTCCATTGTTCCCTGTTATTACATGTGAAAATTCATTTATATAGTCGAAACAATAAACTGAAAACTTTTCATGAAATTTAATTATCAAGTTTTTATTCTTTATTTATAATTTAATTTCACCCCATACCATATGGACAATATACAAGCACTAATATCTATGCATGTCCACTCGGATGGTATAATAGTTAGCACATCTGCCTTACATGCAGAAGGTCCTGGGTTCGATTCCCGGTATGAGCGAAGAGTGTGGAAAACTCTTCATGAGGACACATTTCCCTGTGCACTCAGCAGCTAATTGAGTACACTCTAAGCTGTGTGATTAGGGTGGAGGTATCCCTTTGGTGGACTTGCATCCTTCCAAGTGGGTGGTCATAAAAACTTGTAGGAATAACGTCCTGGTCTCGACCAGACTTGAGACTTGCAAGGATCACTGAGCTGATGCATGCAACAGAAACCAGGTTTTTGTCACCGGGTGTATACTCCATTGGGTGTTAAGAGATGGACGCTTTAATTTTACTTTTTTTTAATATCTATGCATCTATTATTAATTTTTGAGTAGGGTTTCTTTCATCTTAATCCCAGATCATCATTCTACAATTTTTGGTAGGCAGCAAAAATAAAGAATAAGTCTCTGGTGAGGTTCGAACTCACACCCCTTATCCTCAGGAGCCTGCCTTTCCAGGGTAGCTGCCTCACCAGTTAGGCTACAAAGACCAACTGGTTACAGTAATTCAAATCTAACCATAGATATACAATGTAAGTTTATGCTAAATTGGTGCCATTGTTTCTGTCCGGTAGAGTTCATGCTTGTTTTTTCAGACTTTTTAATGATCACCGTACAACAAAAGGCAAGGGAAGTAACTTATTCATTGATTACGCCATTTTCCAATTTTTTAATTGATCACCCCCAACATGGCATGCTGCCAAAAGACATTGGTCACTATTGTGTGACTAACCAGACCTTTTAAAATTTCTCTTTGATATTTCTCTCACTATCAAATATTAAACAACATACTAACAAAGTATCATTGAAACAGAAAATGATTCTCTCAGTGGAAGATGTGAGGGAATGTGTGTCTGTCTGAATGTGTAGTGAGAATCTCATATTTTTGTCTATACATCAGCATGTGGCTAAAAAATCATGAACATTTGCCCTGGGCAATGAAAACTATAAATTACATTACGTTCTAGTTTGGACTCCATTAAAGTCAGCAAAATGGCAAACATCAAGATTGAGAATACTGGAACTGATTGATAGCAGGAGCCTAGTTGGCTGTCAGAAAGACGAATGGACTGATACACATATAAAGATGAAGAAAAGAGGGAAAAGAGAGTGTAAAAAGGAGTGTAAGGAATGAAAGAAAGAGAAAAGAATGAAAATAGATTAAAGCAAGAAAAGAATTTGTGTAAGAAAAAATGTGCCTATGTAACAGATAGCTGGGCAGGAACATGTGAGAATCGTGCTCTTGGTGATAACATTTTTTAATTTGGCATGGTGTTAGGAAAGGTTATGGGGTTTTCAAAAACCACAGTTTTCAGCCCCCCTGGTTGTCCCTAGCTGCAAAATCCCAAATGGCTGACAACAAATACTAAATGCACAATATCTTGGCTTCTACTGATCATATCTTCAAGTATAATACCACTTTTCCAATGTTTTTGAGCATATGGAATCTATTTCTGAAGAGTATTTTCGGTTTTAAGGTCAATTTCAAGGTCATATCTGTCATATCAATGTTATTTTGTGTTCTGAAATGTTTTTTTTACTTCATTTACCAGATTATATGGAGCTCTTGTTATTCTGTCCTATTGGTTTGACTTTTCAAAAGACAGTGGTTTATGAAAACCTCATGGCATGCCTTAGGACCATGCCAAATAAAAAAAAAAGTGTCACCAAGGGAACAATTCTTGTGCCCTATGTCAGGTTCCTCTTCTGCAGGTTAATGCTGAAGCGATTATGTTTAATTGAATGTGGGAAATGAGTGCCTTAATTCCATTGTGATTTGGGGAATAACATTTTTCATGATTATATGTAAGAAGTATAAGAAATAATTCAAAGTAATTGTTTTAAAGTTTATATTATATTACGGCCAACCCTTTCCACCAGTAGCTTTAATCACTGTTGACCGTGCCTTCTTTGTTGAATCCACCCAGTGAAACACTGTTGACCACACCTTTTGTGAATGCAACCAGAGGCTTTTACCACTGGTGGCTGCACCTTCTTTGGTGAATCCAACCAGTACAATATTGGTGGCTGCACCCTTCAATTTCAAAACAATTACTTTTCATTATCACTTGTTGAGAAAGAAATTTAAAAAATATTTTCTGGCTTGTTTTTTTGCTTTGCGAATATCACATTGGTCAGAACTGCTTCTCTCCAATTTGATGGTAGCTTATTTCTGACAAACAATGCAAAAAACACCACTTTTAAGATTAAAGTTGATTTATCTTTTCATGATTTCGAAAAATGACACAAATATAAGAATGACAATATTAAGAAAAGGCCCATCAACTAAACACAAAATGAAAAAAAGTTATTAAATGGAACACATTCCTGAATTTTGCTGACAAGATAGTTATTGTTCTGGTCGATCACATCACTCAAGATTGTTGCAGCAACCACCTTGACATTTGCACAATGGGGTGCACCTCAAACCAGATTTAAAACATTTACAGATCCCTTTGCAAGCTTTGAGACAGGTACAATGAAACATAAGTGCACAAGCAGCACTAACATCTTCCAAATCAGTCCAATACGGGACCCCTGTCTTGAGGCATTTATTCAAGGCATGATGCCAAATTGAAAGCTGACACAAGAACAGTTCTTTTGACAAGCCGGTACAAGGCTGCTTTTATAGGTGGGATGCTCTCTAGAGACCTAAGACTGTGAGTGAACATAAACCATTGTGCTTCATTTATAATAACACTGAAACAGTTCTTACTGTACGTGATCACTGTAAGCTACCTAATGAGCTGCATGTGAAGAGAATCCGCTGTCAGCTCTTGTAGATTTTTGACAATATATTGACATCAGAATCAACTGTTCAGAGGAAAGCTTTCTTATGACCATTCATGACAGCATGGTGCAGGTGCAACATCAAATGGGCGTCTGCCTTCTCATGGTTAGATGGAGTGATATAGGTCGACTGTCTTGTTGGACAGCACAAGTTCCCCTTTTGATGTCAATAGATAATACTCGGATGTGGATAATGCATTCAAAATATCATCAGAAAGAAACTTGAAGAGTTCATCTTTGTTCTCACTAACTTTCAGGAATGCCTGTCAGGCTTTTCTTTTGGGTAGAAGGACCTTTTCAGATACTTGTGTCCGTCTAGCAACTGTTTTGCCAAGACATTTCACTTGTGATTGATTTTTTAAACTATCCCAGACTGTGTCAATTCTAGTGGTAAACATGTTCATCTGATTTTTCATGAAGGGCAGGATATTCACTAAACACAGTGGCTTGCCATGGTTTAATGATATGAACTACAGTGGGCATATCTAAGATTACTACTGAAATTTCTTCCATGTGCAAGCATACTAAGCAAGCAGTCAAGAATTTGGGACTTAGTACCAGCCTGAGCTTTCCTTTATTGGATAATGAAGGTGGATCTCTTGAATTTTCATACATGAAAACTCATCCATGTTGAATCAGGATGAGCTTGCAGAGAAACACACATTCGTGAAACAATTGCTGCAGAAGCTTTACATGAAGCCAGTTTGTCAGCACCTTTATCTAAGTTCACTGGGGGTGATTTGAGGAAGGTATAGAGATTTGCCTTGGGGATGACATCAGAGAGTGGTGTGGTACATTCCTCAATCCACTCATTTACAAACTTTGAATGCATAGCATTTCCAATGTCTGGCAACTCCTGAAGACACTTTCTCACCTCAGGGTCCATATATTCACCCGTGTCCAATGTCACTAGTTGATTGCCTGTGTCTCCATAAGGGTTAATTATCATTTTCTGATCCACCAGGTCTAGAAGAGATTTGAGTTGGTTGAGGAAACTTCACTGCTCAGATTCAGAGCTTTCTGAGTGTTCAATGCTGTATAATTGTACTGTATAGATGCTTGCATATTCAAACTCCTCAATGACACAAAGAAATTCTGCCCTTGAGAATTCAATGACTGTTTTTTCTTCTGTCTGGCCATAAAGACCTTTGGGGCTGCTATCTTCTTTAAGGAACTTGATGCTGTGCTCCTGGCTTTGGTCCACTCTCATGAGACTGAACTTCTTCTCACTTCATTGGACCACAAAATGACTCTCCATGAAATTGGCATAGATGGCAGGATTCCTGTCTCTCAGAAATACAGAATAATTAATTTGACCTAAAGTGAAGAAGTATGGTCACACATCATCAATAGCAGTGTCTAGTGTACCAAGCCAGTTACCAAGGCACCCAATAACATGCTGTTAGAAATGTCAAAAGAAGCTGTTGCTCCCACATTTCAAAAGACTCATGGGGGACAGGTTGTTGACAATACTTGTCATGGGCATTGCTTCTCAGATTTCCAAGCAGGGCCAATGTGTGAAAGTATGCTTGGCACATCCTTTTCACAAGATGTCCACCAAGCAGAAACACTGCCACTCCAGGTGTAAATATCTTTGCAAAGTGGAACATTCGCTCCCAGCCTGAACTTCTCATCAACTAGCCTCCAGCTTCTTGTGTGCACATTTCAAGATGCAGAAAGCCCATCATGCAGACCATTTGTTCTTCACCTAGCTCCCCTGGAAAAAGCAACTGACATCTTTTCTGGCTGGCATACAAGGGGTAGTCACCATCGATAATGGGTATTTGCCCAGGATTTACAAAAGCATATGCATGGCATGTTTCTGTATACTCAGTGTGTCTGCCTTTTCTTTGCTGAATACAGGGAATAATCCAATAACTGCACAGGGCTTGACATCTTGCTTCTGGCTTTTTGAAGAGAAGCCTGCAAAGGTGACAGGTATCTCATCCAGCTGCCACTTGTCATCAACCTTATCTTTCTTGCTTATGCTCAAGACATGGGTCAACCATGCTTCCTCCTCCACACTCACACATACATTTTTAGTTGGCTGTCCACCACCTTCATGTATAGATGCAAGACTGGTATCTCCCCCAAAGTATTCAACATAAGGAACCACTGTGAATTCATCAGCTAGTTCAATTGAACATTTACGTTGAGAATTAAAACAGCACACATGATAAAACTGTTTATTTCCAATACACCCAGTTTGTAGAAATTGCTTCATTAGAGTTTGTTAGTTCTAAGTGTCTTGTATTGTAAGTTATTTTGTAACCCATTTGCAGAAGAGAAACCTGTCATACAGCATTCCATGGGGTTTCTAAAAACCACTGGCTTTTGAAAAGTCAACCCAATCAGACAGGGTAACAAGAGAGTCATATAACCTTGTAAATGAAGTGGAAAAACATTTCAGAACACAAAATAGCATTGATATGACTGATATGAACTTAACATTGACCTTAAATCCAAAATACTCTTTAGGAATGGATTCCCTATACCCAAAAACATTGGAAAAGTGGTATTTTACTTGAAGTTATGATCAGTAGAAGCCAAGATATTGTGCATTTGTCAGCCATTTTGGATTTTGCAGCTATGGACCATGGGGGGGGGGTGCCTCATGACCTGCCCTAACACAATGCCAAATTAAAAAAAGTTATCACCAAGTGCATGATTCATAAGTTTTTTTACATGTTCCTGCCCTGGTAAAAGGGATAAAAAGTGAGAAAGTTTGTGGACGTACATGCATGCACACACACACACACACACACACACACACACACACACACACAGATAGACAGATAGATAGATAGATAGATAAAAACAAATAGAGAGAATATGTGTGTGTGTATGTGTCTTCAAAGAGAGAGAGAGAAAACATATGTGCATATAAGTATGAGTGAGTGAACTAAAGAAATGAACTACAAGTAAAACAAAGGGACAATGAAAAATGTAGTATAATTATAATTTGTATCATAAAAAGAGCAAAAATGCAAATGCAAAGTAAGACTTTTTCCTGTTTCCCCTGTACCCTCCTACTTCTCTTTTTTTGCCATGGCAAGGTTACCGAATTAAAACCTGACTGTGAAACCAAACAATACATGAAAACAGAAAACCAAAAAAAGCCAAACATTTGATACTTATGTTGCAAAGTTGGCAGTGTTGCCAATCTTTTCTTTTTTTTCAATTTTTCAAATCTGGTAATCACTCTCAAATTTGAAAAAATAATCTTATGCCGCATAAGTTTTCCAATATTTATACTACAGAGTTGCTATGGTTTATGACACCTCTCTGTTATTAGAGATTTAATGAGAGAGAGAAAGAGATGTATAGATGGGGAGGGGTGGTACGGAAAGACACTATTTATATACCTTTCACTTCCACATATATTTTCAGCTATCAGCTAGCAAAAGATGTGTCTTAAACTGTGTTGCCAAGTTTGTTATTTCTAGCTAAAACTGGCTTTAAAAATGGCTAAAATCAGCTAGATCTTTCCATTTCCAGCTAACTTTTTTAGCTAAAAATGTTATGACAAAAATGTTTGGACAGGGGCACAATTTCATTGCTTGCCATGGGTGCTATTTTCTGTAGGAATGCCCCTGAGCCCTACCTTTCAACAAAATGTCATAGGAATTCATTGAGAACTTTGGGAGATATTGTGTGGACAAACATGAGTGAATACATGAATGTATGAAAAAAGAAATTCTCTCAATTAAAAAAACAAATTCCTGGATCCACCCCTAAATTTAACCAATTCATCCTTACCCCATGGCCTATCTTTCAGAAAATTTCATCAAAATTACTTAAGAACTTTTGGAGATATCATGTGGACATATAGCTACCATACGGGGGGAGGGGGGTACTATGAAAAATTAATGGATCTGTGCCAAAATTCACATTTCATTGAAATTCATTGAGAACTTTGGGAAATATTGTGTGGTGTGGACATATAGCTAGGATGCAGGAGAGGTAACTGTACATGTACTACCAGAAAATTTAATTATTTCTTCTGTAGCCCATTGCCTATCCTTCCACAAAATTTCATTGAAATCATTGAGAACTTTTGGAGAAATATGTGTGGACAGACAGATGGACGAATACAGTGAATACATATACATCTAAAGAATGAGTTCATAAAATAATATTTATGTGTGTATGAAAAACCTGCAAATTATTCGTTTGTAACAGAGAGAGAGAGAGAGAGAGAGAGAAGAGAGAGAGAAGAGAGAGAGAGAGAGTAACAGGTGACTAATAAGATAAAATAGAAACCGTCACGTGACCAATGTCTTTTGGCAGCATGTTGTGTTGGGGTGATCAATTAAAAAAATTGGAAAAAGGCGTGATCAATGAATAAGTTACTTCTCTCGCCTTTTGTTGGGCTGTGATAATTTGAATGCTACCAGACACAAACTAAGGGATCGATTTAGCATGAACTTACATTGCAAATTGAACCCCTCACTAAAAACCCATTATGGAGGAATTTTCAAAAAAACAAAAAATAGTTTTTTCTAAACATAATAAGGAGTGAATGTTTCAATTTTCAGCCCTCTAGCTCAATTGGTGCGGCCTGTACATTTGAACCAAACATGATTGCTGCCACTCGGCTTCCAGGAGAACACACTGTCATATGTCCTCCATGGAGCAGTGCGTGCTTGAGAAAGGGACCGGGTGTACAGTCCGGCCCTACCTTGGCAAGATGTTCTGTTAATCTGTGGCAGAACATGGGTTAAGACGGCCGAGAGAACGATCTTGTTGCTGCATACAGCACCTGGTATTCCCAGACGGTCAACCATCCGGGTAATGACCTGGCTCACGAGAACCAGTGTATCCAATGTGATTTGGCCGTATACATACATACATACATACATACATACATACATACATACATACATAGCCAGCCAGCCACCCAGACCAACTTAAAAACTGAAGAAACCTATGTTGACAGTTTTGGTGACAGTTTTGGTTCACGGTTTCTAACAGATATATTGTAGAAGAGAGAAAAAGAAAGAGGTGAAAAGGATAGATAATTAAAAAGAAGCAACTCAGAAGAAAGAGAAAAATAGAGGAAGCTAGTTATTGAACACTAGAACACAGAAAAGCTAGTTATTGAACACTAGAACACAGAAAATCTTCTATGTCTGTGTTCTCACCATTTAGTCAACTTGAGGCTCATTTAAAGTGGGCTGGGTGAGAATGAAAGAAAGGAAAAGGGAAGAGAAACAGAAATTTTGTGGTAGTGAAAAAGAAAATGAAAAGAGAGTGTGTGTTTGTGTATATGTTTGTGTGTGTGTGTTTGAAAGAGGTCGAGAAAATATGACTGTACTTTACCTGTTACAGCCTTTGGTACATTACTCTAACCATTTAGTCATAATATAGAATGTAGAAAAAACCAAGTTATGAATGAAAGAGCAATATACAATGAAAAATTATTAGAGTGAAAGAAAAAGTAAGTCATGAATCTACATAACCACCTTTTATTAAGTACTCAGCTATCACAAGATGATAAAATACATAAATAATGGAAAAAGATAATAAAGAATAAGTCATAGAAGATTTTTAAAAGGAAAAATTAAAAAAGCCTCAACAACAAGAAAGGCATAACAATAAGAGTGAGCGAAAGAGAAAGAACGAAAGATAGAGAGAGAGAATTAGGAAGTTGACAGAAAGTAGAAGAGTAAAGTATCTTGCGTTTCACCATTTCTGTTGCTGTCACTGAAACAAATGGCTAAAGATTAACTGCATCCACTCAGAGGCTTTCAGGATCTGTGGGATCGGATATTTCTGGTGTGACCAAAAGGTAACCTGAGCAGGGCAATGTCCAGTCTAGATCTCTTCTGTTTGATATCAGTGTCACTTATGGCCACTATTACCCCACTGCATCTTCTCTCCTCTGTGTCCTGTTGTTTCTGTGCTCTTTGGGGTGACAGAGATTGGTAGGGTTAGGGCTCTGAGATGCTGGGCTCAAATGCAGTGGTTGCTGTCTCAACTGCAGTCATTAATTCTCATTTTTCAACTCCACCGTTATTATTGATTGCTTTGTTATTTTTCCTCATCAATCGTTCCTGATTCTGTTGCTTTTGGTTTTGTCTGTGTGTCTATTTTTGACATCATCCTCATCATCCTTTTTATCATAGGAATTGTTTTTGTAATCATCATCATCATCATCATTGCTATTAGCTTCATTGTTATAACATTGCAATTATCAACAGTATCATCAATAATGATAGTCTTTTTTCTTGTCATTATTTTCATTAATATTATCATTATTATCCATAACATCTTTGTCATTTTCAATCACATTATTAATTAATTACAATTCTTTATGCCATTTTTGGTTTATTTTGAAAAGTCAATCTTTGAAAAGAAAATGTGCTGAGCCCAAAAGAAACTCGGGCAATATGGAGATAAATCAGAAAATTGTTTGAAATCAGTTTTGAAATCAGCTCATTGACCTCATTTCTATTTCTGTCTGGGAGTCTTTTTAAAAAGCTGTTTAAGTTCTTGGTGATAAGCAATTTTCACTGGAGAATCTGGCTGCTTTCTTTAAGCACTGGCTTAGAATAAGATGTGAGAGACGTAGATTATCTCTAGTGTTGTTCAGAAAAGGCTGGATAGATACTACAAGAATTTTTCATGTGAATAGAGTTGACCTTGAGTGGCATTGTTGAGCTTGATCAGTACTTTGATGTGGACTAAATTTTTCTGATGATTCATTTGAATGTAAGTTATAGTTTTGGAGGGAGGACATGAATGCTCATCAACCAGTCCTGCCCAACGCATTTTCTTCTTTTTTTAAAATTTCTTTTTTATTTCAGGCCATCAGATTATTTTTTTGAAGTGTCAATAACATTGTGGAATAAATTTGTGACAATTGAGATCTAGGATACATAAATGGGTGCCTGGGAGGAGTTATTATTTAGTTTCCTCTAGAGACACAGGGATTCCATAGTTAGGAGAGAGATCTGTTGCCAAGATCCTTTTGAAAGTGTTCTGATCATGGCCCAGCTGAGATCAAGACATCACTCACTAAGTTTGGCATTGCAACCATACACAGATGAAACTCAATACAATAATGAATATCATGCTGCACTTTGTGTTTTTTTCTGATCTTCTTCATTGTCTATGAAAGCATTATATTGAAGAATAATTTGAGGTCAGTGATAAGTTATCCATTGGAGTTTGACCGATTCTGATAACTGCCAACTTTGTGGAGTAGATGAGGAGATGGTGGCTTACTGATTTCACTTCTGACTGACTGTGCACCCTCTTTGTGAGTTTTTTTAAGGACATACAGTTCACATTGTTGGTAACCAGTGACTTTTTTCTTGATTTCAAGAACATGTCTGGTGGGCTGTCTTTCCCACAGACAAAGAAGAAGCATGGTGTTTTATGTCTATTAGCAGTAGCCAGAATTGTGGATGAGGAGGCACAAAGGACAATATCAAAGTAACTTATTTGACTCATGATCTAGCAGATGTA
>VCCN01000158.1:2992118-3003573 GCA_006491835.1 Architeuthis dux | reverse complement strand
GTGTGTATGTATGAATGTGTATGAATGCGTACGTAATCGAAATTCGGAACAGTCATAGATTTGTTTAAGCAAACAAATATGGACTGAACAAAGATGAAGATTAGCTGGCCTTCTTATAGTAAGGGGTGAGTGGTAGATGTGTGGCTGGTCAAAATTGTGGTGTGTTGAACTGGGTATCGTCAAGAATCTAAGATAAAATGTAAGTTGACAATATACATGATTTTGACAGACTTGTTGTCTACAAAGCGTATTAAGTTTGAGTCAAGTACATTAATTTCATGTTCCAAAAAGTTGGTTATCTGAGAGCACCAACAGACAAGATAACTTTATTACTCGGAGTAAAAACCTGGGTTGTTGAAAAGGAAAATGTGTGTCAAGTGCTTTCCACTTGCTGACCGTAGTGCGTGAGTGCAAAAAATATGTATGAGTCCACAACAAGTCCAACAACATTACAGATTCATTTTCGCCAGGCAATACACATCCTTAGATTAGACTCTTGAAAAATAGATAAAATTTATGATAAACAGTTTTACATATTTCCGTGCTTATTTTCATGAGGCTAATTAATGTTTAGAAGTCTATGGCAGTAACCTATCATAAAAAATGTCAATTGATAATCAAGGCTAGTTCTGGAATCTATTTTTTCTCATTTATTATTTTCTTTACAAAATATAGCTATCTACTTTTCTTTCTTGATATATTAAAGATAAGGACACACCAAGAAAGTGACTAGACCAGAGCCTAAAAATAAGGAAATTTGTTCAGGATAAAATTCAGTAAATACAGAAAAACTTGATTATTTGAACATCAATTATCCGAATTTTGGATTATCTAAACAAGATTTCAAGGTCCTGTAATTCAGTATGGCTTCCTTTCTTTTGGTCTGATCAGTTCTCAAAAAAATCAGTTATCCGAACAAAATATCCCTTGCCTATCTCGTTCGGATAATCAAGGTTTCTCTGTACCTTAATTTGTTGAAATTGGCATAAAACAAAATAGGCGGATGTGTTGAAAATATTTTTTTGCCATTCCTTTTCATACTTTGTTTTTGTTTTCCTTCAGGTCTTTCCCATGTCTTTATTTTTTGATAGAGACTTGAAAATTCAACAGGTTGGCAGCAACCTTCAGTTTTTGTTTGGAAAACATCCCCTAGAGGGTAAAGAAATGGATAAAATTTTCACTCTTCGGAGGCCACTTTCAGTCAAATTTACCTATGATGATGTAAGTTGCCTTTCTTTTTTACTTTTTGTTTTGTCTCTAGTTATTCCATTAGATCTTTATGTGAAAATGTTAATAAGTTGGGTACTATCATATATTTTCAAATGCATTTTATTTTTTAGAGACTAGATCTTTATGTGAAAATGTTTATAAGTTGGGTACTATCATATATTTTCAAATGCATTTTATTTCTTAGAGACTAGATCTTTATGTGAAAATGTTAATAAGTTGGGTACTATCATACATTTTCAAATGCCGTTTTTTCTTAGAGACTACAATGCCAAGGATGAAAAGAGGAAATGTAAGAGGTTATAACCACATATACATAGAAACACCACAGAAGCAGATAAGCAGACAACATTTGTGATCTGCTACTGACCTTCTGAAGTTCGAAAGAGAGCAAAAATAAGTGATAGTTAGAATACAGAATTTAACAATTGATTCAGTATTTCAGTCTGTTGTTACTGCAAGTAAGATGTTCATCTTAAAATTGCTAATATTGCATTTCAAATTTCTGTTGTTATTAATGGAATGACATGTTATGAGAAGTGTTAATGCCAATCAACTTAAACATGGTACCTAGTTATCATTCTTGTTGCTTTTTTTTTACCATCCCAAATTAAATGTATGTAATCATATTTTTTAAAACTTATATTAGGGTATGGTTAAAAGCAGCTTCATGCATCAACTAGTCAGAACATTCCTTCTCAAGCTTCTCAAATCAATCCTTTGCTTGCTGAAAAACAATATTCTCCTCTATCTTTCTCATTATAATAAATGTTTGATACTTAATGTGTATAAACATTCCTCAAACATTTGCATCTCTGGAGGACCAGAAGAGAAATTACTGTGTTATTGACAGAGAAAGCTTGGTTTCCACCCAATAATTTTGGAGAGGTGATGCTCGTGCAGTATTCTGATCTAGGAGCATTACTTTTTTCTTTCTTTTCCACCCTAATCACACAGCTTAGAGTGTACTCAATTAGCTGCTGAGTGCACAGGCAAATTTGTCCTAATGAAGAGTTTCCACACTCTTCACTCAAACGGGAATCGAACCCGGGACCTTCTGCATGTGAGGCAGATGTGTTAACCATTACACTATCCGTGCGACAATCACCTTACCCTACGTGTTTCAATAAAAGTTGCTTTTATGCTGTTATCCATGTAATATTTTAAGGGTTTTGCTGTTCGTTTGTTCTTATCTGTTAAGCTGTGATTAGTTTGATCATGTTTGGTTCATAACCGTATTAGCTGTGTTTAAGAAAAAGAAGAGAGACGAACAAAGCATGTGTGTGCAGGGCTATTACCTGTGAAGAAAGAGAGAGACCCTTCCCAGCTCTCACTTCCGGCTGTCATTTTCATGACCAGAAACAGGACTCGTAAATTGGGAGCTGTTGGGATAGATTCTTCGCTGTGTTTATTTATTATTAAAAAGCATATACATATAAACATTGATGCATACATATATAAACATTACAATTCACTCAAATGCCATCATCTACCAGCTTTATGCTTTTAAGCTATCTTCTTCCTTTAGGTTCTTTAGAGTCTAGGGAGAAGCTTAGTAGAAACAATCTCTCTCAAGTGTATTTAATCTGTATGGCTAAATCTGCTCATTGGTTTTTATTGTGCTTTTGATAGTTAACGTTAAATGGACTCTTATTTAAATAGTTGGAATCTCTATTGACCATTTGTGGTTGAGAGGGATCCCAAGGGGTCACATGAATTCCATATGAGTTTCTGGTTAGATTTGATAACGGCTAAATGAAATTCTAAGGCCCACAAACCGTTCAAATTGGAATTTGATTAAAGGGAATTTTCTATTAATATTTTTATCCTAGCTGTTAAGCTGTGGTGTTTTTATCATTTAAACTATTAAAACTGCATGGCTTAATAAATTTTGATGTAATTTCAATATTTTGGAAAATTATACGGATTTTTAATGAAACATTCTCAGCATTTTAGAATTAAGCTTGAAGATGCTTTTTTTGGGTATGATGATATATACCATGTTCAACGTGTTAACTTTGATTATATATATATTCTATAAGCAAAAAAATAAACATATTTCTTTTTAACTGTAAAAGAAAAGTTGATACACTTTGATCATAGCCAGGAAAGAGGAACCGAAAATAAAGATGCTTATTCTACTCATTAACAAATCATTTTAGAAAACTATTAAGTAATGTACTATTTATAAAATGTTAATGAAAATGTATACACTAAGATATGTGAATGGGAATTATCTATAATATTTAATGCATTTGCATGTTCACACCAGCTGTCTGGCGGTTGTCACTAGGGGTTGAGTGACAACAATTTGGAACAATGGACTCCTTCACTGAAACGAGTTCTGTAGTTTCTTTTCAAAAAGAATATCTCATAGAAATTGAAATATATCTGTTAATTTTTTCATGGAGATTAACTGGTTTGATTAGTATTCATTATTTATTTTTCAGATCCTTTATTATCAGCCTGTGGTATTTGAATTACAATGTTGTGTTGTACCCAAAGAGTCAAAAGAAAATGCAGATCCAGTTCAAATGATTCTACGAGGACAGATGATAAAAGTTCCTTCAAATGAAATGATTGCATTCCTTGGTGTACCTCTGTAAGTCTAACTGGTGAAGATTTCTGAAGAATTAAGTTTGCTATAAGAGTATAAAATTATTTTGAGTGCTGATGGTCATAGAAAATGACTTTGGCGGTTAATTTTCAAATGTATCATACCTCATTAAATTCACCCACAAAATAGTAATAACTTTTGCAAATAAATATATATTATCAATAAGTAAAAAAAATGAAATCCAGTCAAAAATAAGCAATGGTAAATTATAAAACATTTTTTTGTAAAACTTGTAGCTTTTCACATTTTGGTAAATTTTCTAGTTGTAGAATTATAATATATTTGATACAATAATTTTTGGGACTATACTTTAACTGTAAAGATTTGTAAAATTTTCTAATAGTTGACACTATAGGCTTCCTGTTTCCATATCTTCATCAAAGTCTTCATATATTGACACTTCTTGATCATGAACACTGATCTGCTAAAGTAATTGTTGTATTATTTGTGCTAAGGTTACACAACATCACTAGAAAATGATTAGAGATTTATGATGATCATTTTACAGAACACATTTTGGGATAATCAACCAATCTTCTTTCAGAATATCTTTCAGAATATCATCTTTTGAAAAATTATTATGAAAAATTTTAACTCATAAAACTCACTAAAAATTTGCATATAATGATACATACTCAGAGACCAAGATGACATATTCATTGGGTATAATAGCAAATAGAACTTAATGACTAAGCAGTGGAAGGAAGTAAAATCCCATTTCTGGGTTCTTTTGTATTTATATTACACTTGCAGTACGGGAATTCAGTTGGCATGGCAATGAAGAAATGGCAGTAAATAAAAATAGTTGTTTTTGTCTGGAAAAATTGTAAGTTTGAGTTCTATTATTTTGTAAGCTGAATTTTTTCTATTTCAAAACCACTTTAATCTTGTACTTAAAAATGACAAATTTGCTCACTTTGATTGTATTGAAAATATCTAAACCCTGCTATCTAAGGAAATATGAGCCCTAGAAGTGTAATATATCCAACAGCATTATTTGACCTCAGGAGATACTCATCAAAGTAAAACCTCTGCTTTGGGTGTAGTCCAATGAAAGCCAAGCACTTAATTGGGTCATGAAAATGTGGCTTTGGCCATGAAGACACCAGTTAGCGATAAGGAGAAAGCTAACAAGTGGAAGCAGGTGGAATCAGATTTTGCTTTTGCCTTACTGTCAAAAGTGGCCAGCCGATTTGAAAAAAGAAAACTCATTCCCAACTCGGCCTCTCATTCTCTCTCTCTCAAACAAAATTCAGACATCTGGGAGTTAATCCATGTTTTCAAAAACGTCCAGAAATATCTAGAATCTAAAGAAGTTTAGCATCCCAAATTAAATATCTAAAAACATCTAGAATCTAGGGAACTTTAGCGTACAAAATACTGCAACGCGAGTAATGATTTTAATAATACAATGTTTACTCAACTTAGTTGAGGTCATTTCTAAATTTAAAGATTTTTAATGTAAATGTTTTTAGTTTAAATTTAGGAAAGAGCATGAGTAATACAATGTTTACTCACCTTAATTGTGGCCATTTTTTAATTTAAATTTAAGAAAGGCCACAAATACAGAGTAAACTAAACAAATTTTGATTTTTAAATGTTCAATTTATTTGTAAATTGACGTTAGGGTTAGTGTCAAATTTGATTTTTAATTTATACCAGATACTTTTCTGCGGTAGTACTTTAAAACTTAAAAACACACAGAACACATGTAGGTGTCTGTTCTTACATTGGTTTTCTCTCCATATAACTTCATGCAAATAGGATGACGCATTTGCAATAATTTGGGACGTTGAACTACTCTTCCCCCAATCTGGATTCTAGATGTTTTTGAAAACATTGATTAACTCTCCCAAAATTCCTAATAAAAGTGAAGTCCCAGTTGTAATCTTTTTACACCCTGTCACTAGAAGATCTCCAGCCTGTCCTTCAAACATATTATACTAGAAAAGGTTTTAATTTGAATATAAAGAGTGTTTGAAATAATTACAGAATATGACTTTTGCAAAACTGTTGGTGAAAAAATAGTAAAAAACCTCTTTTTCACAAATCCTATACATTACAGAGTTATTTTGTCTGATACCAGCTCTTATCCAAAGCTGAGAAAAATTGCATAAATCTGCTCACTTAAATTTTGAAAACCGAACAAATTAAATTCACATTTATGAATTTCCTCAAAAATATCTGTAATTTAGTAAATTTGGTGATGTGTGCACCACAGATATGATCAATGTATGAAACTAGTAGTTTATTTATCATGCAAGTTTGTTATAATTCTCTATATCAAGTCTAGCATATTTCTTTTCAAAAATTAATTTTAGCTAACAGTTTATGTAACCTGTGATATCATGGCTAGAATTTATTAGACAAATATGTTAAGACTTTCATTCACTATAATGATTACATGTATAGTGACAAAACTTTGTGGCACTGACCAGTGGCAGGCCTATGGTTGGTGTCACCCGGAGCGGTAAGGATATCTAGAATTTTGGTGATCTTTTGGTACTAATTCTCCCATATTATTGAATGTGATGGCATAAGCCTACATTTACTAACAATTCTATTCATATTTAGTTTTCAATTTTTGAGTTCTGACTGTGAAATAATATGAAGAAAATAAGTATGGGTACTATGAAAATATTTTAATTCAGTATCTTTAATAAAACTATACACTAAAACTAGAAAGCACCCAGAAAGCGCATATCTCTGCCAACATCATTGTCAGGGGGAGTAATTGTGCATGGATCCGCCCCAAATGTAATCACTTCTTCCTTATCCCATTGCCCACCCTCCCACATAATTTCCCCACCTGACTGCATTTTGATCCAGTATACACAGGCTTGTCGGAATGAAATTCATATTAGGGGGTGCTGCGAGTGTGGCAGAAAAAAAAAGTTTAAACCATGCCCTTTAGATCGCTGGAAAACATCCCTATTGTAAAAAGTGTACTATTTAATTGATGGATACATACTGTTATTCAGATATCTAATTGATGAAGATAATTATGAACAAAAGGCTGCTTAGGGAATTTTTGAAAATAGAGCTTCAAAATCTGTCAGAAATCAATGTATTTTTCAAGTCATCCACAGACATTTCTTTTATATGATCATATACACTGAACATTTTTATATTCATTTACAACAATTTCTTCTAGTTTTGCTTTCTCTATGCAATTCACTCGGGCAAAGACACTTCGATTCAAAAATTGACCTGAAAAGAATTGACCTGACTGTAAAACCCAAAAATTGCTCTCTTCTTTAAATTGTTCTTCTGTGACCTATGCTTGTGTGCCTTTATGCATTACATTTATTTTTTTACCCAAATCTCTGTTCGTAAATTATCCCCAAATCTGCTTTCTACTATCTACTCTTTCAACAAATTTGTTTGCAACGTTAATCAAGCTTATATTGTCAACTCTTTCTTTCTGTACATGAAGCATCATTAGATGGTTCATTCTGCTATTTGTTGTTGTAGACCTCAAGTATGTTTTTACTTCATGGCAAAAAAAGATGGCATTGGTTTCTGGCAATACAAGGAGAATCTTTGCAACTTTAATCAGCTCTAACATTGCAACTTTTATTGAATAGTCAAGTTTCTGAAACATTTTAACCAGATCATAGATAGTGAATTGTGTCAATTCAAATTTAAAGGTTTCTGTGGTTGAAAGCAAAGGAGGCATCGTGCCTCAAGCCTATATTTGTCGATATCATCACTATTGATGGAGCAGACCTCTCTTAGCTTGTTTTCACATGGCTGATTCAGGAACATCTCCTGTAGAAAGTCGTACTTTTGGAAATATGGCTGGTCAAATCTCTTTGATACAATCTTTTGCTGCATCAAGTGCCTGAAAGTAAATCTGGTGATAATGATCTTTTGTAGTTGAACGGAAGTGGTGGGTTTCTGCATGACCATCATCAAGCCTACGTAGAAGCCTCCTTTTGTGAGATAGTGTTGTATCATCAACATTGAGCTCCTCTTTTCTTTTCAATACTCGCTCCCAGAACAGATCATAAGCACCATCATTATGATCTTTTGATAGTGTCATAATGACATCTTGAGCAATAGCATTGCTCTCTGCAGCTGACATCTTAGGGTCTTGCAGGCATCTACTTAGAGTATTCCCAAAGAACAACCATACAAAAAATAGAATGTTGGCATATTTGCCTGGACACTGCGAATCCTTTATGAATGAAATCTTTAAGATTCTATCAAAACCAAGTGCAAAAACAAATCAAGACTGCAATTTTCTACCTTAGAATCAAGTGAACTTGAACAAGTGGAAAGAATGCTTTATATTTATGTGAATGAATTATATAAGGGTTTCACTTTCACAAGTTTTGGTAATCAATTAACAAACAGAACTATCAATAATGAAGTGTTGTAAATTTTAATATGCAAATAGAGAAGTTAATAGGTACTCATCTTCCTCATCTCCATTCAAGCTGGTTAATGTTTCCTGCTCCATTCAAGTACCCATTCCTATTCAAATAAAACTTGTTTATGGAAACAAATGAGACCAAGGTAGACAAGTCCCAATGAAATCGACATTCTTTTGTTTAGTTTCATGGCATGAAACTAAACAAAGGGATGTCGATTTTGTTTTCTTTCATGCGTGAAACTAAATAAAGGAATGTTGATTTTGTTTTCATACATAGTACTACTACGTATGAAAACGAAATTGACATTACTGTAGTCAAAGATATGTTGTGTATTTCCAAAACAACCATGCAAGTTGGGAATCAAATATAACTGGGATAAGGGTCAAGATTTTTTCCTTTGTTTTATCAAATTGAAATCGAGACTCGGGATAGGTCTATTATACAACTATGAACTAGCACAAACTGATTGAAGGGGATAATTGGTTTATTTATTCTTTCTGTAATCTTAAAGCTAGCTTTTAGCAGCATTTTTCGAAAAAATAAGGAACACATATTTGCAAATTCCAACTGGTTCCGACAGGCCTGATACATAAGTATGGTTTGGGCTTTATTTTTATCACTGCCCACTGACTTTACTGCTACTACACCACATCTCTGCTTAATTGCAACAAGCTAAATATTTCTGGCAGTAGGGAGAAATATTTGATGATTAAGCACCAAATTCTGCAATTTCTTTCCCTAATATTGGTTTCAGCAGGTTTTACTATTCAATCTGTGCATTGAAAATCAGGGAAAACGGATTGTCAGTGGTTAGAAATTAAGGCAAGCATTATTAACAAAATAGCTTTTCATATGTATAAATCTTTGTGCATTAAATTTGTTTAATCTTTTATTTTTATTTGTTGTGTAAGAACAGTCATTGTTTTTTACAGAGTCGAGAACTTGGAAGATTTACAGATGAAAGGCTTGTATTTAAATGATTTGAGTATGACTGACAACAGCCGGGATATGATTCTAGTTGGGCACCAGCATGCATCAAACATTGAACTAACTCTTGATAAGGTAAATTCTTGTATCCCTATAGTATGTGTCAATTCACAATAATTTTAGATAAAAAATGTGCATCTAAAAATGAATTTATGTAGATCTAAAATGTTATCTCCTTTTGTCTTTTCACTTGCTACTTTATTGTAAAAGAGCAACATTATTGATGTTTGTTCATATCAATATAATATTTAACATGCCCTGTGAATTGTAGATAAGTGTTTACCAAATAAGAAAAGTAGAGACAACAAAAAGCACATAAGTAAAGATTAAAAGTTAGGGGGTCAACTCTTGAAGGGAGGGAACCATAGACATGATAATTATTACTTATGAAACTTTTGTAGCAGCCACTTTATTAAAATTAGTTAAAATACGAAAATATGGTTTCGAACATTGGGCTGGTTTTATCATCATGATCAAACCAGCCTGAATGCTATGAAATACGAAACGAAACATATTCCCCTTTTTTCGTGACATTAGAAGCTCCCTATAAAACACTGTGTAACCTTGTCTCACGATCACTTGGCCACTGGCATTTTCAACACCTAGGGCACATAGCCCGTGTGTACTACACACAAATAAATCTCCCCTTTCCTTTCAACTTGACATTTCTTAAAATGCTGTCCTTGTTTCTTAAATTCATAACTCTCCTCTTTGGTAACTCCGGATACATTTCTTATCACCCAGACTAGAAAGAAAGGCCGCAAATATAGGTCCTGGAGATTACCATGACCAGAGATCACTTTTAAAGTTTCGACACTTCAGGTTAGAGGCTAAATGCCTTAAAATATTCTTCCTGATGAGAAACTTTGCTTTCTACGTCGGCTTAGTTTTCCATTCTGTCATTTCACTTTTTCCTACACTGCATTTCTCGTCACAATATCTCTAGGTTCAATTATAACCAGATATTCCGGTTCAAATATAACCGCCTGCATATCAAAATGAAACAACTTTCAGTACACAAAAACAAGTGATAGAATAATTAGTATGGTAGGTGCCTGTTGCAGCATAATGGTTAACAAGCTTGTCTTGCAGACCAATTCAATACTGTTGTGAGTTCAATCTTCACAGATACCCCACTGTTGTGGATTTGTGCAAGACTACAAATAATTATGGTTATCTGTTATTATATCCTCTAGGGATTACTTTGGCAATGGATATTATTCTTTACCTTATACAGAGTATCCTGAACATATTTATATATACATTGCTTGTTAATAACTGCTATGTTTATTTTCTTAAATTTATCTGAATAATTTTATAATTAAGAGTAAATCCACCAATAAAAAAATATTCCAAGTGTTCAAAATGTCCAAGTAAGTGTGTACACATTTTTTGGGACACCCTGCATTTCTGTTGAAAGAAAAATGAAATTTAGTGAACATTTTTTCCCTTTTTTTAATGGTTGTTTTATGAGTTATCCGATGGTTACTATCTTTCAGACAATCCAGAAAATTGAAGAAACAAATATAGTAAATGAGAAGGCAAAAGAATACCATCAGGCTAGCAGAGAATTGCTTTATTCTATAATTCCAAAAAATATTGGCATCCAGCTTGAAGAAGGAAAAAACCCTGAAGAGACATGGCAGGTAAGAAGTGAATTAATAATTAAAAAAATACTTATTTTTCAAAGAATTCTCATAATTTTTGTCTAGCTGTTGTTGAAATACATTTACCTGATGTTGTTTCTGTTAAAATTAGATGAATATCACAGATGTTGAATCTTGTTATCTTCAATAAAGCATACTATTAATTTCTGCTCTTTATTATTTTACAGACAATAGATGAAGTGACTCTTATGTTCTGCTCAATAATTGGATACAGCCGATTTGTTGATATATCTGAAGCTAAAAATGTAAAAGATTTCATGAAGAATATCTGTGAAATCTTACAATGGCTTGATAAAATTATTAACCGACACAATATCTTTAAGGTAAGCTTTAACTTTTATCCACACACACACTGCAAACTTTATAATTATTTGTATACAAAACCCTTTGTTGAGATTTTATTGTATAAATAAGATCAGTATGAATAAGTAGCCTATTGTTAAATCATAATCTTTAATCTCAAGTCTTTTCTTCACCTATCCTCTTCTTCTCTTTCTTGCTTTTCTCTTTTCTTTTTCTTCATTACCAACTTCCTACCATTAAATTTCTTTCAATTTTTTTAATATATATATATATAT
>VCCN01000158.1:2972728-2990253 GCA_006491835.1 Architeuthis dux | reverse complement strand
ACGGCTGCTGCTGCTGCTGCTGATGATGATGATGATGACATCTTTATATACATATACAAGGGAATTCTGTAAGGGAATTCACCAAGATAGTTGTGGAGGCAAGAGTTAGTGCTAGTAGTTTTTTATATAGTCAGCTAGTGAAGAAAGGTGATTAGAAAGGTTGTTTCTAACCAAAGCGCTATCCGCCAACACATTTCAAAGAACCACAACACCCTAACCAATATCTACAAGCACCTGGTGGATAACACTAGAATTCTTTACAACACAAACTGTAGAAGAAGATTACAACTCATGGAGGTTATTCACAAAACAACCAACTATTCTTTGATCTCAGAGCTGGTGTTCTGAAGTGCCTTTGATGCTCCTGAATGGAGGTGATGTTGTTGGCATGCAACGTGATTAATGGTTGATGAATAAAAAGAAAAATAGATACAAATGCCAACATCAGTTATAGCAAAAAAATTTAAACTTCACACAAAAACAATCGTTCTTGAAAATGACCAATGATGGTCGAAAGATCAAATTCACAATTTCAGAGCTTTGGAAAGTTTTTACATAGTTCTGATCTTGTTTTGAAACCTGCAAACAAGAAAAACTAACAAAAAATTAAATAGACAAAACTTGTTTGTTATATATTGTATACATAAATTGACAACAGACATGGTAACTATTTTACTACTACTGCCTACACTGGTGATTACACAATAATTGATGTCCCATTTACTCACTCATCTATTGTTTTCCATGCTTACCATTACAACAGCCATGAAAACACAATGGTTTATATCTTGATTCTCTTCTATTTGAGTCCTCACCGTCCACTGATCCTCACCAGCTAATAATTGCAATTTATATATAGAAAAATATTCAACACCATGTGTGTTTATTGTAGCTCTGACAACTTTTATCATCAACCAGAAGCTGTATTCATGGTGTTTTGAAGAATCCATAATGGCCCCTGCAATCTCAGGAAATAAAAACAGATTTTGTGCTTGTTCAAATGTTATGATATGTGTTTCCGGACACTTGGGCGGAAATGTAAGTGAACCCGGTCACCTCAGGAAATAGGTATATTGTCTAAATATTGTCAGTGTTCAAAACAGGAAATGGGAACCGGTGATTGACACTGTTATCGACACCACGTAGGCCTTAGATAAACTATAAAGCAGACCCGACACTCAAAGAGAGCGGACAGAACGGCACAAGACCACTGTCCCTGTTGGGGATAGACTGGCGGTTCTCCTTATCATCTCTCTCCCACTCTTCACTCCACGGCTGACAAAGATGTATGTTGTGTAATAAAAATATGTCCAGATATTTTTACAAGCGAGTCTTTGAGTTTCCTTTATAATGAAGTCCAGGACATTCAACGAGTATGCAACACAAATACTTATGAGCAATACTTTTTTTATCAATGATAATTTATACATAAAAAAGTATTGCTCATAATTATTTTAACAAGCTCGAAATCTGTTTTTATTTCCTGAAATTGCAGGGGCCATTATGGATTTTGAGTGGAGGGGGGGGGGATAAAAATGAACTTACTAGTTTAGTAACTCTTCCATATAGCAATTGAGTCCACTTTTTTAATCTCCTTAAAAAATTCTGAACAAGATTTTAGAAGGATAGAAACAAAAAACTTGCTTTTTTTTCATGTGACAATTTAATTCTTAAAAAAAAACATTTCCCCAGAAATTTTGCATCCAGAACCACAAAACATGACTAAATGCATGCCTTGTTATGTTGATTGCAAAAAATTTGGTTCTTCTTGCGTAATGTTTCTGTTTTTAACTCTCAAAAACCAGACGATTAGAAGCAAAATGGTTGTCTGTTCAAATACTTATGACGGGTACTGTATAACAGTAACTCATATGATAGTTCCTTAGTATTTTTGAAAAACAAGTACGGGCACTGGTACTTTATCTCAGGTCTTAACAGCTGGAATGGGTTGGCATGTGCTAGCAAGCTCAGATTGATTTATGTTGCAAGGTGTCTAGACATGGTAATACTGTCTGAGAAGTGAAGATAGTTTCCTTATTGAATTGACCATTCTTTGGGAATTGAATCTCTAATGGACCAGTGAATAGAAAAGGGAAAAATACAAAAACATAAAGATTGACTGTAAATGGTTACAGAAATGCATTCAAATAATTTGTACTGAAATGCGCTGAAATGATTTACTATAGAAATGCATTGCAAATATGATGATGTCTTTGGCTTCAGGAACAAAGATTTGGGAGAGTTTTCCATGTCTTACAGGTCCTCTACCGGCGGGGCATATATGTGGATAGTCTAAAGGCCTGCATGATGGAGTTTTAAGGTGAGGTGCGGCGTGCATGTATCATATTGTATACATTATTCATGGAGCAGTATAAAATATATAGTAGAAATATTTTACCAATGATTTACTCTAGAAATATATCATAAATATTTTACAATAAAGAGCAATGCTAATAATTGCATAAATAATGTATTTGATGTGCCCTCTATAACTTTGAGAAGTCATTATAATTCGAAGAACTATTCAAACAAGTGAACTCATTCTTTATGACACTAAAGATGTATTAGATGTGATACAAAAACACATTATAACTGATTAATAAGAGATTTGTATTACAATGATATACAATAAAAATATGTTGCTAGTGATTTAATATGAAAATATCCGAGTATCTTTTTTTTACAATTTTAGGATTCCATTGAAAGTGTAACATGATGTCCAAATGGAGTGAATAAAGATGGCATATTCATTACCATCAATGTACCAGGAAATTTGTTATGAATTTCACTTTCTCCTTTTTGATGTTTTTCTTTAAAAGGTGGAAACCAAAGAAAATTATGGTTTGTTACTTTTGGCTGGAGGACTAGATGGTAAACCAAATCATACTGAAGATGTTGCCCGTTGTGCACTTGACCTCGTCCAATCCTGCAAAGAACACAGCCTAGAAGATCTTGGTAAAGAAATTAGTTTGGAAATTGGTGAGCATTAAATGGATGTTACTTTATTTCCAGTGATTTGGATAAGTTAAAATTTGAAGGTGAATAGGAATGCTGAGTTAGGTTCTTCTAACTTAATGATTTGATCTTCTGATTTTATTTTTGGTGAGTGCACTGTCATTCTGAAAAATGACACGCATTGTATTGATTAAATCAGGGCATTTTTGCATAACTTCACTTGTTTTTGCTGTGATTGTCTTGCTTTATTCTAAGAGGTCATAATAGACGGATCCTACCATATTCCACCGACTGTTCATCAAACCTTATAAGGGTGGATCTTTAGTTTAGATGTTGACATAGATTTTTCATCCAGAATCCCAAATTCTTTTAACAAAGAATAGAATGATTTGATTCTGTCAAAAAGGATAAAAAGTGATAGTTCTTTTGATACTATTTCATTTAATATTTAAAGTCAAGGACTATAAGTAGGTTTGTTGTATTTCAGTATTATATTTGATAACACTGAATAGTTTTCATGGTTTATTTTCTGATGGATGATGTCACAAACGTCACAAAGTTCTCCAGCAGCTGATGTTAACAATATCAGTCTTTGATGACATGTATTATTTGGTGAGAGCAAAAGAAAGCCAAACTAATGTTTTACAGAGATGTTGATAACATTTAGTCTTTATCCTACAATTTGTTTTGTTGAAGTAGTTTTTATCAAATTTTGTTGACCATGAGATTCCTTAAATACATTGCAACATACCATATAACAATGTTAGATAAGTTTAGAAACATTTGCATAAAACTTCCATGAAAAGAATGTAAATAAAGTGAAGCATTTTCACAATGCTGATACTAATTTTCCATGCAAGCATATAAACCTAAATGTGTTTGTTTTTATAGTTGACACTTTTATCACTTCAGTTACACTGACTTAAATTCGCAAAGTTTTTAACTACTTTTGTTGATGATGAATTTTAGTAATACTCAATTGTATTTTCATACAGTGATTTTTCTAAATAATTTTTATTTATATGAACCTGCTACTAAAATTGTGAATTTGTTGCTCAAAACTAAATTTCTGTGAATGTGCAAACATAGATGAGGTGTCGGGTTTTCTTAAGGAGGTTGTTGAATCTGATATATTTGCAAAAACTTAGTGAAAGTTCATACAGAAGCAGGACTCTCTATTTGGCAAAGCCGATTTGACGTGGGTGTTTTGGCTCTGTGTGTTTAGGTGTCAAACCTATTTTGGCGTAAGCCTATTTGGTGACTGATATTTTGGCATTAGGAAAAATAATGTTGATTGATTCATCATCATTCAAAGGTGAAACTTTAAAATGCCTTAAAACTGTAAATTTAACTTTATTGAAAAAAAATGTTTGTGCTGTAAATAAAGGTTAAAGTTTTTTAGTCATAGTTAATTTCTAGTCATATTAGAATTTTACTTCAATTTTAATTAATTCTATTTTAATTAAATAAACATTAGATTCCCTTCGAATTTTATTAATATTCATTCGACTTTTTAATTTATTACAAAAATTAAAATGTGTGAGTAAATTTAAAAAAAATCATTGTTTGATTTTTAAAAACTTTTTAAGTCCCATTCCAGTCACTAGTAAGTCATTCTCTATCTATGCCTCATTTCATTTGAAAACTTGTAATATCTGCAATTACTTAATGGTAGAAATATCTATAACCACACAATCTTTAGATATTCATAAAATCATCAATAAAGTGTCCCAAATTGGGATTTGTACTGTGTCAAGCATTAATTTGTGTAATTTATTCTCAGAGAAACTAAAAGCCACTTGAATAAATCATTTTACCAAAGATGTTTCTTTTGCAATATTATAACATTGAACAATGTTTCATTATTTTCTTTTCTTCTATCACCAGGAATGGACTACGGCAGTGTGGTATCTGGTGTGGTGGGCTTAAAGAATTATCAATATTGTTTATTTGGAGACACTGTGAATACTGCTTCAAGAATGGATAACAGTAGTTTGGTATATATCATTCTTTCTTTTTTTTAACACTGTGAACATGGTGAAAAATAAATCTTCCAGTCTGCCTTCATCCTTACAATAAAATAATGGTAGAGCAGTCTCGTTAGCAAAACCATTGCTTGCTATTTTTAATCAGTGTTTTATTGCAGAAAAATAGAAAATGTTATTGTTGGGCTATTCTTCACTTGCGAGGATCAAGGGAGGCCACTCCTATTGTCCGAGCTGGTTGATTGATTTTTAAAGTGGAGATCAGCTCGCGTATACAGAGTCCACTCTTTAGGCTTGGTGCTCTTCCTCAGGAGCTTGGCAAAAATGTTATTAATGTCAAAGAAAATATTATATAAATTATATTAATGTTGAATGGGTTTGCTAAAAATTCTTTTCTGTACAGTAAGATCTGTATTGCTATTCATCAATTTGTATCATATAGCTGAATAATCTTTTGAATGAAATTTATATTATTGTTAAAATTTATGATACTGAAATCAAATTATTGTCTTACATAAGAACATTACAGAGATTGGTGCATGTGGTATTTGTCTCTGTCTCTGTCTGTCTCTATCTCTCTCTCTATATATATATGTGTTTGTATTTTGTGTTTTTAAAGAAACACTATATGTTGAATGTACATAGTGCTCAATATTTTAGTGAATAAATTAATAAAACAATAAAACAGAGCATATAAAAAATGTTGTATATGTTATGGGATTTGCTACGGATTGACAGTCCATTTCATTGCAACAGCCAACTCATCAGGCATCAAAAGCACAAATCATTTTATAAAAATATTTTTTGCACATGACACCACCATATTCAGCTCCTCCCACTTCTATTTGTATTCTTATTATTCATTTTTCTCTCATAATATTTATTAGCATCTGGTTTTTACAGGAAGTATTATTTGTGTATATTTGTTCCAAAATAATATTATCTATGAAATATTTTGATTTCACTAGACATGGCATTTTATTCTCAAAATATGAACAAATGCATTGAATGTGTGGGTGTGTGTGTATCTCTTGACTTCCGGTGTATGTAGGTCAAATGTCTGCTAGCGATAAATTTAGGTCTATATATAAAAAAAGGGGTATGTAAGATTGTATAACTGAATTTAAGACAAGGGTTAAGCGTATATTATATATTGTAACAAGAACAACAAGAACGATCCTCACCAAAATTGATAATAAACATGTTTGAGATGTAACAAGCTTTTCTCATTCTTTTCCTTTACCACATTGTCTAACCACATCTATCATATATATAATAAATACACATTTCTAAATAGTATAATTAATCACTGCTACCCACAACACTGGTTTATTGCTGGGTTTAGGTTATTCATGTGTTCTGACATTTATATGTATCTATGTATCCGGACTTCGCTCAGCCCTAACCGTTCATAGTAGAAACTTGAAATTCTGCACACACACTCCCCTCAAAGAGTAGGGAAAAATCTTTTTTGTTTTTTTGAAAATTCTCCCCATAATAGGTTTTTAGAGGGTGATTTGATATGCAATGTAAGTTTATGCTAAATTGGTCACTGCCTGGTCGTTCACACCACTTGTTTTTTGAAAATTCAGTCCTTTTTTAGTGATCACAGCCCAACAAAAGACGAGAGAAGTAACACTCATTTTTCCAACTTTTTACTTGATAATCCCCAACACAGCATATATGGGTAGTGGTGATTCATAATTTCCCTTGGAATACTAGTTTTAATTTAATATCCTTTTTTTTCTTTCTTTTTTATAATGGAGATGACTTGCATTAGTATTTGAAAAAACAAATGCCAAGTCTTTGTCTACTCTGCATAAAAATGTGAATAGCTCATGTTTAAAGCAAATTGTTTTGCTCCTTTACAGACTGGACGCATTCAGCTAACACAACAATGTCAGAAACAACTTTGTAGGAGTGAATTTGTAATCTGCCCAAGAGGTGTAAGAATGATAAAGGTAAGAAGCTTTGTTCCCCATTTTCTTATATTTTGGACATGTATTTTAAAAGATTTTATACATATATATTAAAATTATTTTTGTATATTAGATTATTGTGAACAAAAGTGATGTAAAATATGGAAATAGAAATAGGTACAAACTGATCTTTATTATTATTGGATGAAGTATTGTAACATACCAATTTTTATTAAATTTGACTAGTTTTTACCTTCATCCTAAGAGTAAGCCTTCGGTGAGAATAAAATTACTGACTGACGTTTTGACTAATTTTTACTTTCATCCTAATTTTATTCTCACCAAAGGCTTACTCTTTATTTCTGATTGTGCTGTTATTTGTTGCCATAGAAACAGTCGCCCGAATTAATTAGTTGTATAAAAACAACTAAAATTAGGATGAAGGTAAAAACTAGTCAAATTTAATAAAAAGGGGTATGTTACAATACTTCATCCAATAATAATAAAGATTGATTTATAAAAAAGACTACTAGGTCTCAGCGAGTCAGTTGTAGTGAGTGAGTTTATCAGTGTAAATCAGCTTCTGCTAATCCATGAAGTCTTCATGGCCGATTGGTAAAGGCAGCTAGGTGTAAACTAGTCTCCCTCTGGCAATGAGTTCGATTCTCACCAAAAGCTTAACTAAAATTAGGATGAATTTAATAAAAAGAGGTACAAACTGGTTAAAACAAACTTTATTTGAGTTCAGATATTCTAACAAACTTCAGATATCTTTTGTTATCCTATGTTTAAGTCATATGATCTCTTTCCTGGCTTTTAATATTATTTGTATAGTTTATGTTCTTATTTAGACACAAATATAATGTGGTTCTCTATGTCAACAGTATGAAATCAAATGATAGATAATTTTTATATTCAACAGAATATGATAATTATGAAGACATTTATTAGTTGAGAACCTATAGTTGCCCGGCGCCTGTGTGAACAACTGCTAAACGAGCGGCCTAAATCATAAATGTGAATAAAGTAACGAGCTCCATGAGCAGTGGTTGCAGGTTTGATCCCTGCACAGAGCTAGTTTCTTTATTCTCATTTACGCTTGTTTAGCAGTCATTCACACTGGCACCAGGCAAATATAGGTTCTCAACTAATAAATGTCTTTATAATTATTATTTTATGTTGGATATAAAATATTCTATCATTTGATTTCTTAGTTCATGTTATAAAATCTGTAACACTTACATGGTGTCTCTCTCAATCATATAATAATGTCACTATACATACACACACGTGCATATGTATGCAATCTATTGAACACCTTCTTTGTGATGTTGATGTTATTACCACATTTCAGACGATCCATTCTACAGCCTTCTTCAGGTGTGTAAGTTGTAAGGAAAGAGAGGGGGTCATTTATTTTTTTTTACATTTACTGCCACCCATGTAACCTGGGAGCTTCTAATTTGTACATGAGGGTATTCCCTAATCTCTTTCCTACTAAGCAAAGAAATCACACCATGTTGAATCCATACTGGTCTGATTTATGCAACTAGCCATCAAACCAATGTTTGATGCTTCTTTGAATTTTCTCACTCACCAGCAGTGTTCCTTGTCAATTATCTGGACCTCATCCAAGAAAGGGTAAGGTGTACCTTTTTATTTCCAAATATGGTCTGCCATACCAGAATTTTCTACCACCTTTTTGGATATGGCTCTCTTATGCTCCTCAAGTCTGACTTTATAGGGAAAGATGGTTTCTCTCTTATATTCTTTTCCAAATTTGAATAGGATGTTATAAATGCAATCTTTTGTCAAACTCTTCTCCTGTAAGGGACCAACTCTAGTAAGGAGTTTGTGAAGAGTGTGAAAACTGAAAGAATACATTGGCTTGTCAGCTAGTTGTATAAGGCCAGTTGTAAGGTTAGATTTCAATGCAGTATAGTTTTCTCTGCTCAGTAGGGTAAGGATTAGGGAACTTCCCCCCTGTATAAATTAGAATCACTTGAGTTACATGAATAACTGGGAATGGTATCGTCTGTGTATCTTGAATGATCTGATCTGGTAGCAACCATTTTTTGTTAGTATCTTGTTTTGTAAAAAAAAGAGACCCTTTTTTTCCCTTATTCATTATACACATGAAGAAGGCTGTAGAATGGATCAGCCAAGAACAAATCAACAAAGCCAAGTCTGGCACAAGGCTACATTTATTAAGCATCCAGGGAACTGAGCAAATATTTGATATGCTTGTATATACACTGAGCCCATTTATTTATGCATGTATACTTGTATTTATGTATGCAAGCACATATGCATATTTATATTATTATTATTATATTATTATAACCTCTGCTTAGACATGCATGTATGTCTCTATATATGTACAGCAGGTTATTTTTTACTTATATGTGCATGTATGAATATATATAAACATATATGTCAGTGGGAATATATGCATTTCCTTTTGAAAGTATGTGCCCATGTGTAAATATTTTTTTAATATTTGTGTGTGTATTTGTTTGTGTGCATGTTTAATTGCATGTTAGAGTATTTCACAAATTGAGACAGAATTATATACAGTAAACCCTTGATTTAACAGACTCCGGTACAACAGATTTTGGATTTAACAGACCTATCGTGAATATTCTACTTTATTTCGGTGTATTAGTCATTACTAAAATATTGTAAATTACTTTTCATTTTTCTTTCATAAAAACCAATATTTTTTTTAATTATGCCTAAAATAAATCTTATTTATGAGAACATTGGTCTCCACCCAAAAAGGTTAAGAACCATTGAACTACACTGTCAAAAAGATGAGTAAATATTACATATTCTTTATTATAATTTAATAATTTTATATTGTAGACTGTATATGGTATTAGTGTGTTTTACATTTAAAAAAATGGCCTCCTAGGTTGCAATTGAATTTAACAGACTTTCAGCATTAAAAGATACCTCTTCCCCCTATTAGTCTGTCAAATCAAGGGTTTCCTGTAGTTACTTTTGTGTGTACATGTATGTTTGTTCATATGTGCATGGAAGATTTGTATATATATTCATTTTTAACTGTTGACTAGAAAAACAGTTATCTTATCCTTTTCAGTTGGACTGTCCTTTTTTTCTTTTTTTTCTTATAGTTTAATGGCAGGAATAACTTTATTTTTTATTAAACTGCATATTTAAAAGAATCCAGTAGATAGATTCACTTTGTTAGTTATTTTTCACCAGTGAAATCTTGTGATGAATCTTACAAAAGTCAATCAAAAAAAAAAAAAAACCTCTAAATTTTAAACTGTCTTCATTTTTATTTTATTTCCCACAAAAAATAATCCCTATCTTTATTTCTCTTTCTCTGGCACAATTCCTTAAATGTTTTCTTTTTTACTTTCTTCTTCTTGTTCCTCTCCTTTAGCTAACATCTTCTCTCTTTCTTCTTTCTTCTTCTTTTCTTTCAGTTCCTCAGAAATGTCTTTCTCGCTGGGAAAAATCAATTCTTTCCCAATAATTCTCCTGATTCCAATTTCCACCAATGCCTCTTCTTCTTCTTCTGTCAGCCCGTTTCTTTCTGCACTTGTTTTCTTCTTGTGTGCATTCAATGCCATTTCTTCTTCCATCTGAATGGCAACCAGTGGTTTTATTCTCATTGTAGACTTTTTCATTGAATACCCATAATCCTTTTTCCAATGGTACCAAATAATTCCACGGATGAACCCATCTGGGACAGCACCATTTTTACCCCCTTTGATATAGATTCCATTCAAAGAGCTAAATCCACATGCACGATACCACCAACCTGCTTGGTCTTTTAATGCACAATTACTGTGCCACTCATCATTGTCTTTGTCTATTGTGGTGAACTTCACTCCATTATGATATTTATTAAGTGCATCCCCAGCTGTACCATTGTAACCACTTACATGAAGCCTATAATTATCATCTTCACTATCAATAGAAAAACGGTCATATTGTGCATATACTGAATTGTTTTCCCAATCAGTAAGGTCTATTCTCAGAGAGTAGTTCCCTTTCCTTGTAATCTGATGTATATTCTCGTTGCCAAAATAATACTCAGAATTGACATTTCCAAACCCAAAAGCATAATCATCCCATTCACGAGTAAAATTCTCTGACCCATCATGTCTTTTCTGGATTACAGTCCAGCCTCCATTCTCTTTTTCTAGGTCACACCAGACATTTAGCACATTTCCCTGAGGTAACTTTATGGGGTAAACACCTGATACCCTGAATCCACTCCGGTACAGCTCATAACAATCTGGAACAAAACAGTGATTCATTTTAATGGTAAATAAAATAATTGGTAATCAAAATATTTTCATTAATTAAAAAAAAAATGAAACAGGCTAGATTTTTTAGTAAAAAAGCATTAAGGGAAATTATTATTTAGAAAGTACATCCACACAATATATATATATATATATATATATATATATTCGCAGTGCTTATGGTGACTAAGTAATTTGACAGCCTCTTGGCAAGAATAAGGCCATTAAGAAACATTCTCAGAAGCTTGAAATATTGGTTTTCATATTTCAGATTTAGACTTAAACTTCCATAGTCCATGATATAATAAAAGGATAGGTAAGAATACTGCATTTATTTTTATGAATATTTATTACTGAGTCATGATAAATATTTATTTGATTTAATTTGCTGACACCAACAGTTTAGTTAACATCACACATTCATGAAAGCAAATGGAATATAAGCTTAGCGTGATGAAAACAGGCTTTCTTAGTTTCCATCTCTGAGTAGAATCATTTCTTTGGATTTAAAATATCCCAATTAATATGCAACTAAAATTATGATATTGCTAAATCTAGAGGATTTCTTAAGTGTTTGGTAATCGCATCCTCTCTGTTCTTTTGGTTGAGAAAATTTGTTATTATTATATGTTGATGCATTTGGACCAGTTTCCTCATCTTTGTTGTTTTTATCACGTTTTGGCCGCGGTACCCTCTGCCCTTACTCAGGAGTCTATCACAATTGGTAATCTTCCATGGGAGTATGTTGTTTTCATTCCTTTATCTATCACATCTGGCATCCTTCCTAGGAAAATATACACCAGCTCACTGAATGCGACAGAGACTTGAACAAAGCTAAAGAATACTGCAGTCAAAACATTGTCATAAAAACAACAAATATAAGGAAACTAGTCTGAATAAATCAATGTATAACACTAACAATACCTCATCTCAGAAATTTAGGCAACAATTTTGTCATTTTTAAAACTGTTTTTTCAGTGATGATAAAAGCATTTTTATCATTTTGAGCATAAATTAGCTTGAAAGACAGTAGTGGGTTTTACACTCCATAGTAATCTTTAATATATACATAGATAAAAAGATAGCCTTATTCAATAAATATTCTTTGCTAACCTCCACATTATTCTTACTATTCTTGTTTTCATACAATGAAATCAGGAAATTGGTTTGTCATGTGGAAGGGTTGCAAACTACAGGTATACCTTGAATAATGCGGTTAATTAATTCCAATATTTTCTGTTCTGTTCAAGGACTTATTATAATCTAATGGGTTTTCTTTTGCAACTTATACTTAGTTACATTAATTTGTACAGCAATACCGTAACTGTACTACATAAAACGTGTGCTTTCTTGACTCCCACTTCCTTTACTAGTAAGGAAGTGGTAAAAAATATTAGTTGGATAAAAAAGTTTCCAGTATTTTTGACAAAATCTTTTATTTATATAAATTCATATCATTATTCAGTCATCAAAGTATTTTCCAAACTTTCTATGACTTTACACTATATTTCAGCTAAATTTTGTATTTCATCATAAAATAATGATTCTGGTTTTGATTCAGTAAATTCTTTAGTATCTTGAATTGTTGGAACTGCTGACCAGGAAGAAAGTGCGGCTTGGAGCAAAACAACTGATAGTCTGAAAGTGACAGGTCTAGAAAATATGCCTCGTTCGGAAGAACTTCCAATATCAATTCTATGATCACTTGCTGTATTGCATTTGCAACATGGAGATTCTGTCATACAGCAAAATCACTGGACAACTTTCTTGCCAATGTGTCATTCAAACGAACCAATTGCTCGCTGTAGCATTGTGCCGTAACAGTTTGTCCAGGTTCCAGCAATTCATAATGAAGAATTGCCCTTTGAATCCCACTAAACAAAGAGACCCCCCCCCCCAGTAGATTCCATTTAGATTGAGATGTTGAAGGCTGTCCTGGATCTAGCAGGAATTTTCTTCATTTTGGATTCGTGTAATAAATCCATTTTTCATTGCTAGTGACTATCTTGCCCCAAAATAACTATAAGCAAAAGTAGAAAGACAAGGATTTAGGTGCTGACCAATGTTTGTTTCTGTAAGTTCTTGGGGGAACCCATTTTCTTACTTTTAAAGAACATACTACAATTGACTAATTGCATAAGGGCTGAGTAAACTTCAAAGACACTTCTAAGATTTCTCTAACATTGTGCAGAGGATGGAGCCGGGAACTGTAGCATCAACCTAATACATCCATTTGTTTGTCAGAGACAATGGTAAACATCAAAATCAAGCATGGACCCCACCACCTGTTAGGGCAAAACACAATTAAAAAATATAAAGATAGAGAATCAGGAATTTTTGAAGATAAGACTGTTATTAAACCGATCAACGTATATCAGTTATTTTAAAATAAGCTTTTTCCGATCAAAATAATATTCACATATTTATTTTTTAAAATAAATTTTTCCAATTTGACACCCACCCCCTGCTCAAAATATCTCTTAATTTAAATGGAGTTTTTGGCTAAAAACTTTACAAGCTACAAGGTGCTAAATTTGTGATACTATTATAAAGACAACAGCTACTGCTACTACTGTGATGCTGATAACATTTTCCTCCTCTCTTTACTTACGAATGAGAATGAAAATAAGAAAAATTCCATACATGCAAGAAAATGTGAATGCATATATTGTTGGTGTGTGACATTCTATTGGATTAATGCTTTATAATATGAGGAATTTAATTTTTTTAGTTTAAAAATTATAAGCACAAAACTGAAATTTTAGGTTCATCTTTTTATTACTTAATCTGCATTTATTAATATAGTAAATGAACTAAAACCTAAATAAATGAAAAACTATAAACTAAATCTGATGAAAAACTTCTCTAAACCTGTCTAAGATACCAATTTAAAAAATAAAAGCAATAATGTCCCAAGATTTTAAATTTGGAAAAGAGTTCGGTGTCAAAAAATTATCAAAATTACAAAAGGTTAAAATAAAAATAACAATAATATATTTGCTTTAGCAAATATACATAATATTAATACTATTTTCTGACCACAAACTTATTAAAAAAGTAAATGTGTAATTACCTCTGGCAATTGGGGTTCCTTTTATAGATGGGAATCCCTTTACTAATCCATGACCTCGTCTTCTATCAGAGAATGAATGTCTTTGCAAACGCATCTCTATATTTGAAATCAACCTAGTAAAAAATAGAAATGTGAGACAGGTAAAATAAACTGCATGGTAATTCAAAAAGATTACTAAAAGATTATGTATTTTTAATAGCAAATGTTTGAAATCTAAATGCTTACAATAAACTAGAAAGCACTCAGATAGTGCATTCCTTTGCCAACACCATTGTCACTAAAAACTGAATGAATGCAGGGGAGTTAACTGTAAAAGATTCCTCGATCAGACCCAAATTTTAATCAATTCTTTCTTAGCCTATTGTAGGTTCATCAATAAGTACATAGTTGAATGATGAAAAAACCATTTATTGTATACAACAAATATTTATTTTTCAACATAATCTCCTTCCTTGTCAATGCTTCTCCATGGATCACATAGTTTGAACATTATACATGTGTCCCCGTTATAATGTAGGTGTAAGGGGCCAAGAAGCCAACCGCATTATAACTGAGCCACAATAACTGTGAATATAGGTGATTTTCAAGGGCTGGCAATAATTGAAAGATATTTGAACAAATAAACAAAGGCATTCTTTAAGTTTTTTTTTCCTGGGTCACAACTGTTACATACAAAGATCTCCTTTTTTCTAGCAGTACTTTACTTCCTATGTAACTATATGTAACTATATGACCCAGTTTCCATGTCTCATTGGTGGTCTAAAGGACACTCTTTTTTAATGTAAGTAAATATTAGTTAACTAGTGTAACATCATCTGGTACTAGTGCTTTTGTTAGCTTGTCGTTCTGTTTTAGCTGTGTGTAGTTCGAAACGCGTTTGAAACAAACACGTGTTGAGAGGGCGATTTTGCCTGACCAAAGAGACCTTCCCAGCTCCATACTTCCCAGCTCCCTACTTCCGGGCTACCATTTTCATGACTGGAAACCAGGGCTCGTAAAACGGGGGCTGTTGGGTAAATCGTTGGCGTGTTTATTCATTAAAAAAATAAAACATACATATAGAAGCATAGATACATACATTTAAACATTATAAATAGCAGTATGTTTAAATTTCCCATGGAAACCCTATACTTATTTTGTATCCTATTGTCTACACTTCCACAAAATGTCATTGAAAAATCACTGAGAACCTTTGTGGACAGACACAAGAACATTTGGAGATAGCTGTCCATACAATATCTCCAAAAGTTCTCAGTGAATTTTAACAAAACTTTGTGGAAGGGTGAGCGATAGGCTATGAGAGAAATGATTATATTTTGGGGCAGCTCTATGCAGTTACCTCCAATATGTCATATTTATATGTCAACCCCACATATTATCGGTAAAAGTTTATGTTTGTCTACAAGATATCTCCAAAAGTTCCCAATGAAATTTTGTGAAAGAGTGGTCGTTAGGCTACAGAAGAACTGATTAAATTCTAGTGTGGATCCATGCTCAATCACCTCCCTTCTGACATGAGTGTATACATGAATGTATGAGAAAAAAAACGGAAAAATATCTCTCAATCCAAAATAAATTCCTGTATCCACCCCAAATATTACCACCGCTTTCTTACCCCATTGCCCACCCTTCTACAAATTTTCATTGAAATCCATTCAGTACTTTCGGAGATATCATGTGGACAGACAAACAGACGAAGAAATAAATAAACAAAAAAGCGCAACCAATTACATATACCTCTTTTCAATTTTATTGGTAAGGTTTGAGATGTGTTATAATTAAAGTGAAAGAGAAAGGAAGATAACTCCTTCTCAAGTGACAATTAATGGCAGTTTTTAGACATTTCTGCGCCTTCGTGACCTAGTTTGACACCTTTATAAAATAAAAGTCAAAATCATATAAAACTTAATTTTATCATCAAAGAAATGTTAGTGTCATTAATAAGTTGAAAGATTGGCAAAACATATGAGATCAAAATTATTTGTGTACATCTTATAGATCTAGAGATATTGTTGAATAAATATATACGCGCAAGATGTAAACAACACTTTTTCATAATAATAATGAGTAAATTTTCTCCCCTTTTTAACTAGCAAAAACCACCTCGATTTAAAAAAAATTACAACACATCAACTACTTATTGGATTTTAATAAAATGTTCAATACTTATCAAATAAAGGATGGATTCTTTTAAAAATCAGTTTATATTCCAAATTTCGGGAAAAAAATATTTTTTCATTGTGATTAAAAAAAACACCCCTTAATTTGATGATTTCATTAATTTATTTTATGTATTTATGTCAGCATCAGTCCGATTATTTTACATCATAAAGTCAAGACCATGAACATATAAATTCTGTTTCCGTTTTTGAGAAAGCTAAATTGGATTTGCCGTAAAAAAATGTTTTGTAAAAAACTGCAAAAAGAAAAAATACTAAATTTCCGGACACTTATTTGGACTTTATTCTTTCTAACAAAAACAAGAAAAAACTTATGAACAACAGTTTTTAAATTTTAATTTGTTTTAAAATGGGGTGTCCAAAGCTGCAGAAATAGCTAGCAGTTTTAGTTGATAAATGCTTAAGAAGTAAATCAGTGGATATGTAAAAGATATTATTGTTTTTAAGATGAAAGCTAATAATACTGATTAGTTATGTTTCAAATCAATTTGTATAATTTCAAACAATTAAGACTTTCATTGATCTTGTGTATGGCATTGGATTTTGGCTTCTTCTGGCAGATTTGATACTTTTAAAAGTTGATGTGTGTGAATGAGAATATAAATTTGAAATCTTGTAATTATTACTTTATTTTAAGGAATAATAGTCTCATTTTCTAAAGTTAAGTTTCATTTAATTCATTGGATTTAAGAAGTCTCTCAAAGCAAAATTATTATTGAATGGATTAGGATATTGAACTCTTGAGTCTAGAGAATAAATTCCTTTATTTTTAAGTAACACTGTAAATTATCTGTTTTTACTCTTTTGTAATGTAAGTAAATATTAGTTATAATATGTTAAATAGCTGTATGTTTAAATGTTCCATGGAAACCCCATACTATGACTGGCTGCTACTTGATTCTGAAATTCATTTTTTCTTCAATAGCTTCACTAATCCAAGTCTTGGAGTCTAAATTTGAAATTAGGCTAAAAATAATTCCCCAAAGTATCTGATTAACCAAATATGTGAAATAATGTATAAGTGAAAATTTTAAAAAAAATGTAACAGCTTTTAATCATATCTGCTTTGAACCATGAAACCCCAGAAAATAATAGAACATTGCCTAACACAATAGTCTTATATAGTGGTT
>VCCN01000158.1:2946387-2967177 GCA_006491835.1 Architeuthis dux | reverse complement strand
TTATAATGACATATATTAGCAGTCGCTCACAAAAACGAGCAATGCATCAATTTTAAACTTTTGGTGAAATTGAACAAAATGGCTACCAAATTCTTTTGTATGCTAACTGATGTTTATGGAGAAGGATGTGTGTTACATGCACATCTAGTGGCACAAGAGATTTTGTGAAGGTTGAGAGGATGTCAAAGATGGTGAATATTGTGGATCCCCATACATATCAACAACCATCTGTTTATAAATTCTACTATTTCTGCAATCATTCTGATCATTTTAAATGATTTGTTAAATTTTTAGAACATTCTCGCGGGTTCTTGATGTTCATGGCTGTTGAGTATGCAACATTTCTATTTATATATTCTGTGGATGAGAACAAACAATAAATTCTTTTTTCATATTTTATATTTTATATTTTTAATTGAAATAATGTCAGATTTATGTCAGTTTTGAAGAGCTACTTCTATTCCCAGTGGATTTTATTTTGTTTTTATGCTGATCACACTAAATAAGAAGATAAAATATGGGTCTATGCCTCTCAGAAATTCAAGGATTGGTACCTGCTATTTGATTTACATATCAGGTGCTTATAACAGTGATTCCAAAACCTAAGAGAATTGGCAGCATATATTATTATATTAGTAAATGATATCATTTTTTTCCCTTGAAATTATAACAAGAATTTTACAATGACAGAGAATAGTAGAAATTATGATAACTGAAAGAACTTATTCTAAATTTGAGCAAGATCATAAATTTATGGCATTGAATGAACTGCTTTTGAGATTTTATAAAAGATAATCTTCTTTTGACACAAAGTCAACTTTTTTTAATAATCTTAAATCCTTCCATTAACTTATTTTTGTCTCATTTATATTTTGGAATGATCCAATATAATCAAAATGGGTATTGCTTGTTCATATTTATTAAACATAAAAAAGTCTGTAGAAGATAAATATAGGGTTGGCCAAAAAGTTAATTCTGTTTAAGTATTTTAATATTTAAATATAGATATTTTCAACATTAATTTTATTGAACAACAGATTTACCATTTTGTTCCACTATCTTCTGCCATCTTTCAAGCAACTTCTTAATTCCATCCCCCCAGAACTTTTTTTATCTTTCTCAGCAAAGAACACCTCTAGGTGTCTTTTGCAATCTTCCAGAGAATTGAAATCTTTTGCATTATGAGAATTTTGTAAAGACTGAAAGAGATGGTTATCCAAAGGTGCAATATCTGATGAATATGATGGATGAATGAAAACCTCCCAGCTGAGCCATAATGTTTTTTTGCCATACCATAAAAAACATGTGGTCTAGCATTAACCTGGTGGAATATTACACCCCTTTTAACTAATTATGGATGCTACTTGTCAATTGCTACCTTCAATTGGTCTAATTGGGAGCTGTACTTGTTCATATCAATTGTTTGATTCCCCAGAAGAGGACACCAATCCCAACATATACACAACATCACCTTCTTTTGATAAAAGCCTGCATTTTGTACAGTTAGTTGTGGTTCATTTTGCTTGCTCCACAATCTCTTGCATGTCACATTGTTATAAAGTAACTACTTTTCATCACAATTTCTTTTTAAAACAGAACATTTTTGTTTTTGGTTATTTGAAAATAAACAAACTTTTGGGGCCATTTATTTACTTTTATTAGATGAAGTATTGCAAATCATTATTAAGTGACTAACAGAACCAAGCTGGTACAAATGATTTTCAATGCATAATTTGGATATTTTGAGTCTGTTGGCTCCATCTCCCATATCTTATAACATTGATTATTCTCTAGTACGGTCTTGATTAACTGCTATCAACCTTAACTGATCTACCTGATCATGGAGCATCATCCAGTGAGAAATATCCAGCATGAAGCTTCACAAACCGCTTTTGATATGTTTGATTATTCACAATAAACATTTCTTTCTCCATAAACATTTTATCTTTCTTTCACATTTTATCTTTCTTAAAATAAAAAACATGATATGCTGAAAATATTGCTTAACTTCTATCATCTTAAAATCAATTACCAAAAATATGCCAATTGTGATGAATTTTTAAAAAAAACATGCTGATATGACAAATGTTACCTTTTTGAGTGAAGTTTGTGAAAACTAAATACTCCTAATGCCATCTAATGACAAAAGCAGAACAAACTTTTGAGGCCATCTCAATTTTTGTTGCTTTTTATCACAACTATACTCAGGCCGGTTTCTCTTCGGTCGTGAGTAAATAAACAGCGCAGATTGTAATAAAGAATAAGCTGCCGGTGAGACTCGAACCCACATCCCTCTATGCCAGATGGAGGATGGCTCTTGCCATCTGAGCTATAGGAGCTTGTAGCAAGCAACGGACTCACAGGGAGCTTAGTCTTTATTCTGATCTGTGCTGTTAATTTATTTATTTACTAACTGCTGAAGGGAAAACGGCCTGAGTATAGTTGCGATAAAAAGCAACAAAAATTGAGATGAAGGTAAATAGTATCACAAAAATTAATAATAATGATTTACAATACTTCATCTAATAAAAGTAAATAAAAATTGGATTACCGATATTGAACTACCAGTCAGTTGATAACAAACAATAACATGGTGAAGAAGAGGTCGGGATAAGGGATGAGTTTAAACGACTGATTTGGACAATCGCTTGCCACAAGTCCCCATTGCTCAGACGGCAAGAGCAATAGGGGCATTAACCCTAGCCTCCCCGTGGCAGAGAGGGACATGAGTTCGAGTCTCACCGGGATCTTATTCTTTTTTTCCGATTCGCGCTGTTTATTTATTTACACACTGCCAAAGGGAAACCGACCTGAGTATAGTTGCGATAAAAAGTTCTGACCCATTATTACAATCTCTAACAGCTGGCCACCCCCTAATGATGATACGATGCCACTTCTATTCATGCTTCTACTAAACAAGAACCTAAAAAGTAAAGTGTGTGCTAACCAAAATAATCAAATCTATTCTGCGGAAATGATTTGCATGATTTTAAATTATCAATAGCTGTCAAAATAGGTTTCTTCAGTTTTGAAGTTGGTCTGAAAATTTCAACATTTACTCCTTATTATGTCTAGAAAAAACAATACGTGGGGGGGGTCAATCAGTGTTGCTAGATTTAGCGCGTTTCTTGTTTTGTTTTGGCAGTGCAAAAAGCGCTAAATTGGCGCGTTTTTGCCTAAAACATTTTGGCCGTATTTGGCCATTTTCTGGCTATTTTTGACCATTCTTAGCGTCTTTTTGGTGGTTTCTGGTCATGTTTGGCTATTCTTTTTTAAAAATTAGCGCTTTTCGGCAGTTAAACTAGCGCGAAAATATTTTTTGAGTTGGCAACACTGGGTTCAATTTACAAAGTTTGTGCCAGCTTGATTTTTGAAAATATGGACTTTTTAGTGATCCAACAAGTAACTTATTAATTGATCGCCCCCAATAGGGGATGCTGCCAAAAGATGTTGGTAATGTGACGGTTTCTATTGATTGAGTGACTAAGCAGACCTGTTCGTCTTTAAATTCATCAGAAATGTACATACTTAAACTTGCGTACGCGTACAGAAACACAGAGTATGAATGTAACTTGAAAAACAAATTTGTTGCTTTACACAGTATTCAAAATATAAGAAAGAAAGTGTAGTGGATATTGTTGATATTTCAATGTTATCAACATAATTTTCAGAATAGTGTGAATGGAAGTCAATATTATTGCTCATTTATATGGCAAACAAACACAAATAAATCATACATGTGTGTGTGTGTGTGTGTGTGTGTGTGTGCATAAAACTGTCAGTGTCATGTTTTTCAAAATTTCTCAAGGTTGTGAGCAGAAAATGTGCACATAAAAACATCTGACCAGGAATAGATTTTACATTGAGTAACACTGGTTTTCAAAGTAATTAAAGATCTACATTTAAACACTCTTAATTATCAAGAATTTTCCAGTAAACATTATCATAAAGTAACGATCATTTACAGACTAAATGAGAGGGGACTTATATTTACTGTTTGTTGTTTTATATTTAAAAATGTATCACTGGAGGTGGAGAACTGTCTTTTAAAAAACACTATTGATTAAGGAGGAACTATGCAAGTGTCATTAATTGAAGGTGAAGCTGATTTATGAAAAGTAACATTGCTGTACAAAACAAACAAAACTACAAAATATGAATTAAAAACTTATGTAGCTATGTATTCAATTTAAATTACTGGATATTTTCTTGATTCAATAAAATATTTATTTTAAGTAAAAATATCCGGACGTCATGGAGTTAAGCCATGTTTTCAAAAACATACAGAATCCAGATAGGGGGAAGTGTAGTTCAGCTTCCCAAATTACGTCCAATGTAAGAACCGAAAACTACACATACACATGTATTCTCTGTGTTTTTAAGTACTATCCACAGAAAAATACCTGGTATAAGTTAAAAATCAAATTTAACACTAACCCTAACGTCAATTTCGAAATAAATTGAACATTTAAAAATCAAAATGTGTTTCGTTCACTCTGTATTTAGTGACCTTTCGTAAATTTCAATTAAAAACCTTTACATTCAGAAATGGTTACAGCACAATTATGGTGAGTAAACATTGTATTAATCGGGCCCATTCATAAATTTAAACTAAAAACATTTACATTAAAAACCTTTAAATTCAGAAATGACCACAACTAAGGCGACGAAACATTGTATTATTAAAATCATTACTTGTGTCGCAGTATTTCGGACACTAAAATTCTCTAGTTTTTAGATATTTAATTTGGGACGCTAAACTTCCTTAGATACCAAATATTTCTGGATGATTTTGAAAACATGGCTTAACTCCATGATGTCCAAATATCCAAATGTTATTAATAAAACTTATAATTTAACATAAAGAATAAAGTAAGATTTTTTTAAATGAGGCTGTTTCTCTGATTAATTTAACAAAATATCCAGATACTCATATAAGTAATTGTAACATTGTGTAAAGTTTGGACAATATGCGTTCCAAAACCAGTGATTTTTTAGTGTTGACATCTATGTGTGTGATTCTGTTAGAAACTTTTACAAAAAGAAAATGAAAACTTTGCTACATCATCATATTTTATTGATAAAGATTTATTAGAGTGGGCAAAGCATAGAATTAAAAAACATTGTTTAGGAGGTAACGCTATACACCTACACACACTTCATTGTTATCATTTATCAAATGTATAAACAAAGCACATACAGACTTTTGTTTGATGATATTAGTTCAATGTGCTGATACATTATTTGGGCCATAAACACAATCTTCTCTAGACTTTCTTCATAAAATGTAACATATGGCATATCACAAAACTGATTAGTTTCTTGTCAGATTTGAAAGATGGAGACCAAGACTGCAATTACTCAGTTTATGTAATATTTTGACTTCTCATCAAAAAATAATTAATTCTCTTCATAAAGAATTTAGAAAGTTAAGAAATGATCTTTTAAAATATATTGGATTATTTTTTTAAATTGTTATAGGAACTTTACATGAATGATATTTAAAATAATTCATGGTAGTTTTTTAAGCAGTACATTTTGGAATTAGAAGTTCTTGGAAGTATCTATATTTTTTGAAATCCCTTGTACTCAAGTTATCTAACAAGTTTTTGTTCTTTCTTTGGGTTTGGTATTGATATCATGAATTAAAAAATGAGAATAGGAAAAAAAGACTACAAGAAGTAAATAAAAAAACTTACCGTTTCAATGTAAAATGTATTTTTAAAGTGTAAATGTTTTCTTTTTGTTTGTTGTTGATTAGGTTCCTTTATGTTATAGTGTTAGTTTTTCTCTTCTTTTTTAGGACTCAAAATTAGTTCCACGTTTGGCAAATTCCAAATATAGCAACTGAATTACTACTGTCTATTTGTGTCAGTATTATATGTACTCTTGACTTCCCTTATAAAGATAATGTAGTATTTTTTGTCTCTACTTACTAAAATGCATTGGTTTGGGTACAAGAAGTTTATATCCTTGTGACTGCTCTCTTTCCCTCACTCCCTCTTTTCCTTAAATGGATTGTTCAGTTCTCCCACTTTCTCTCTTTGACTGATCCTCACACTGTTTGCCTTTTCTAGCATCTGTTTCTTGTTAGTCTCCTGCGCAAATTATACACTTGAAAAAGCAAGGTTTTTTAAGAACAGCTTAGGTCAGCAAGATTCACAATAGGAGCCTGCTCAGAATGACATTCATATCAGTGCCCTGCATTTTTATCTTTTTTCATGGTTGAAAAGTTCCTTTGATTTGAAAATGTGAAAAAAAGTTGTTTTTTTAAAAAGATTAATTCCTGTATTCTCTAGGAGAGCCCAAAGGATTATATGGCTTTCTTTTAAAAAATTTTCCTGGGCCATTCCTTATTACTTGTCTCTTCTAATGGAACAGCTGTCTTCTACTTAGCCCTGGTCTGTTGGTGATAAGATTAGGTTAGGGCAACAACCTACAAATCTACCCCCCATGATGTCCCTTCACATATAAAGTGGAAAAATATGTATGTAAGGAGTGAGGGTACTTGGCAAGGAAGGTGAAGTATGAAGATATGGCTGTAAAGAGTCTGAAGGGTTGGGAGAGCTCAGAATTACCGAAAACTTTGCTTTTTCATCAATTACTTAAAAGAAATTTCTAAATTTTGTAAAGATTAACTACATACTCATATTTTCACATATTTAAAAAAGTACACCAATCACTCATGTATACTTTTAAAATACTTCCACATATGAATTGACCACTTTGTTACATTTGCAATTAGTATGTATGTAGAATGTGGAAAAATAAGGGACTCTTTGCCAGCAGCTCTACCCACAAGATTTTGAGTTTCGGACACCTCATTTCCTGCGTTCTGGTGAATCTTTATGCAACAATTTGTGCTTTTTATGCATCAATTTCAACTCACCCTTGATGGTTAAAGTGGCTAGATTTCTTCTTTCTTTTTTTTCATTTCCAGCTAACTTTATAGCTAAAAATGTTAAGTACACTCGAAAAATCATACAAAGGCTCCTGAAATGTTGCGGATACTATTAGTTAATGTTTAAATTTTATTTTAATAAATATATTATTTAAAAATCATAATATTGTATATTTTCATTGCTTATATAATCAATGAATTAATATTTGTTGCTTCTCTTCTTATTTCAATATCCCTACCTACCGTAAGTACTACTAAGTAATAAAATGTGGCTAATATATCTTTTTGAGTACTCAACAATTTTAGCTATCTATTTTCATTATTATGTTAATATCTGATCAATATGTTGTATAATTATACTTTTTAACCAAAGTTAGCTAGAAATGAAAAATTCTAGCCACTTTTAGCTATTTGTTTTCATTATTGTGATAATAATCTAGCTACTTTTAGCCATCAAATATTTTCTGTCTGATTTGGATCAGGGTTGACAGATTTTGTCCAGGGTTTTTGGAACACTTGTGTCTGATTTTGAGAAAACTCATCTGGCAACCCCGGCTTAAGAGGAAAGGTTTGGCCCGATTTCTCATGTCATTCCATCATGTGAAAGTGTAGTGTGTGCATTAAAGTCTGATGTGCAATGAAATACAGGACATATCGCGTCTCGTATTGATTCAGTAAGGGACAGTACATTTTACTTTTCAATACGGGACGATCCTGTATTAAATGGGACGATCCCGTATTATACGGGATGGGTGGCAACCCTATATGTATGTGTGTGTATATACACACATAAATATACATATGCACATGTGCACAAACACACATAGACAAACATAAACAGGTGTGTGTGGGTGGGTGGAGTTGGTGGTTGGTTAACATCTATATTCATACAGTGAATATCAATCTCCAGATATTAGTTACTTCAGATTTCTGGCAAATAGAACATGCTCTTGAATGTGCCTGCCAAAGAGCAATACAGGTACTACACCTTGATTAGTGCGATTAATTTGCTCCAAAATTGTCTGTTCTGTTTAAAACTGTACTGTTCAAGGGGCCTAGAATATGCCAACTGCATCCCCTGCAGACCTTTCACCAAAGTCGCCAGAAAAAAAATACCTTTGTGTATTTCAAAAGAAAACGAATTCAGCACTAAATAACCCACCAAGGGTCGATGTGCCATTAAATAAAACAATCAATCAATCAATAATCTCAGTAACCATCATAAGTGATTGCTCTTGAGTTTATTTCTCTTGAAGTATTCCATTAATAATACCTTATACCAAAGTTGACAGTCTACCAAATATCTATCTATCTATCTATCTATCTATCTATCTATCTATCTATCTATCTGTCTGAATTAGTGATTTCATGAAATCCCTGAACATTTCAGTAATTTCATGAAATCCCTAGTTCCACAATCAGTATATGGTTAACAAGCTTATGATGCTGACCATTACTACTGTCATGAATTCAATCCTCACTGGATGCCCCACTATTGTGGTCTCATGTCAAACTAAGCTGTATATACACTGTAAATACTGAAGTAGAATATACGTGATGTTTACTAAGCTTAGTTTGACACAAGGCCACAGTAGTGGAGCACCCAGTGAGTATCAAACTCTTTACAGTAGTAATGGTCAGTATCACAATCTTACTGTAATATATACATACATATCAAATATACATGTATAGATGTATGTATGATAAGTATCTCATTTGCATTAAAATATATACGTAGCCAAATTATGCAAATAGATTTAAAACAATTTTGGTATATAATCAAGTAAAAATTTACACAAAAAGTGGCCAACCCAGATATTTGAAGGAGCGACTAAATTTTTCCTCCTGAAGTCGTCACTATATCTGAGGAATCACCAGAATGAAATTCCTAGGTTTTCTCTTTGGGGAACTAATTTTTCAGGGGGTTAAAGTCAAGGCTCAATTTTGCCTGTTTTCATGGACTGAAAATAAATGGTGATTATCTCCCTTTGTTTTCATAGCCGAGTTTTCAGATTCAAACAAACTTGATGAAACAAAATATTGCGTAAACAGTTTAAATCTGAAATTTTAAATTTATGTTTTTACTGATAATGGCTTAGAAGACCTATTGATATTCAAATGGTTCTTCGGACGATTGAACTCTTTCTTGTTGTTTGGGTTGTAAACACCATGTTTTGGATGATCCATTCTTCGGCCTTCTTCAGATCTAAAATCCGAGTGTGATAGGGTAAACAGAAGTTTTTATTTTTAAAGGGAGTAACACTTATAACACAGGGCCCGGGTGTTTCTGTCTCTTTGTCTTGTTGGGTTTGGGTCTGTTGAGAAGTGGAAGCCACATCGGGTTGAACTCCACACTTTTCTCTGCTTCCAACATTGTTCTCTGGCAATAATCTGGACTTCCTCCCAGAGAGGAAGATGGTCGCCATTCTCTCCCCAGATGTGGTCAGCCTGTTTCTCCGGTATAGATAATACCACATTTACAGGGGATGACATAAACACAGTTGTTCACCAGTTTAGGGTCATGAGTAGGGCCAACCTTACTTAGTGTGGGTGTACATTTGAAAATGACTTTGATTAGCCGTTACATACTTTTTCAATATGTTCCCTAATCCCTTTTTGGTAGTGTAAATATTAATGACCCTTCTCAAAACTATAGAAAAAGTGGCTTTTCAGGGTTCCAGAATGGCTCAAATTTGGATCCAGTTACCACACTAAAGAAGGTGATGCTGATGTTGTTATTGTGAGAAAAGCATTGCACTATGCCAACACGCATGGTAAGGCAGAAGTGATTGCAGATGACATAGACATTTTATTATCATGTTAGAGAGACAACCACAATATCAATGAGAATTAAGCAGAGGACTATCCAGATAAATTGCCTTCAAAAATCATTTCACCGAGACCTACTAGAATGTCTTACATTTGCCCATGCAATGTCAGGCTGCGATACAACATCTGCACTGTTTGGAATTGGCAAACTGAAGGTGTTCAAACTTCTGGAGGAAACCTGGCACCTTTGTAAATCTGTATTCATTTTTGGAAAAATTGATGCAAAACCCACTTGTGTAAGCAAGGCAGGTGAAAAGATGTATCAACAAGGGTAAGCCAAACCTCTAGATGAGCTCATCATTTGTATTATGTGTCGCCAAAGTACAAAACATTTGAAAGAATGCCACCAACCAGCAGGGTAGCTCATTGTTTACGAGTGCGTTTGCAAGTAAACATCTAGCTGCAGTTGAGAACTGTCTCATGAAGATTATGGCTTCAAACTATCAGTAGGGGGTGAACTAGTTCTGATGATGACAGACAAATCTCCCACACCAGAAACAATTAAATAAACTCACACTTTGCTGACATTCTTGTTGATGTTGTTGGTATTGTTGTTGTTCTCTCTTTGTCTCTGGAATACAAATTTTACGCTTCATAAACCCTCCAGTCTCCATAAAAGCACCCTTAAATCTAATACTATAAAGATGAAGAATGTTTGTATGTTTTTTTAGACTCCTAAACGGTTGCACCCTTCAACCTGAAAATTTGTGTATAAAGTAACTTGACCCCAGGATGAACATAGGATATGTGGTGACGACCTCTGGTGACCTCAAAAGGTCAGTTTACGGTCAGGTCAATTTTGGTGGGGTTAGGTCAATTTTGTGCAAATTTGTGTACCATGACAAAAGATAGGTGGTGGTGACCTCTAAAAGTCAATTTACGGTCAGGTCACTCTTGACAGGCATTTTTGGCCTGTAAATTTGTGTACAAGTGTAATTTGTCCCAAGGATAAATATAGGATAGGTGATAATGACCTCTTGTGACCTCTAAAGGGCAATTCAGGGTCAGGTCAATTTTGTCATTTTCAAATGTGAGGGAGACGGCTGCATCCTACAGCCTGCAAAATTGTGTAAATTGGTAACTTGACCTCAGGATGAACATAGGATCACATATGTACTGACCTCAGGTGACCTATAAAGGTAAATTCAAGGTCAGGTTAATTTTAGCATTTTCAGAAAAGGACAATTTTGGCATTAAACTAAGAAAATGCATGAAATATACACTCTGAAAATCTGGTCTGTAAATTACACCAAAAAAGACATTTCCCCAAGGTGAATTTTTAGGAATGTTTCTTGACACAAGAAGCAATGTTTAAAACCAAATCAAGTTGCCCTTTAAATGTCTGGGTGTCACGTCAATTTTTACTCACCTAATATAAAAACATGTCTGTCAGGAAATTATCGAGCCATTTATTATTAATGAAAAAATACTTCAATGTTTATTAACACAGGTGAATCGGAGTATTCGCAAAAAACTAGCAGGCGTGAGGAAGACAGACATAATTTGAGACGCCGGAAAGTTTACGAAGGCTTGACAACGATAGATGTTGACAAGAGATTTTCTTTAGCCAAAAAGGAAATAGTTGTTAGCACTAAAATAGGGAGAATAGAATTAGAAAGAAAGATCTAGTTATTTGGCACTACTTAGTAAGAGAGAAATTGAGCTGTGGAAAGGGACATGTGCTGGATATGGCATGCAGGCTTCATCAACCGGTGACAATTGACTAAACTGATGTCAACCGAAAAGTGAGCCTTGATCAACGGGGAGTCGCCCTATTTATGGAAAGAGCTAGAAGTTTGATATTTTCTTTATCTGAATATATAGATCCGCAGATGCATATTAATTCTAGCTAAATGAAAATGAGTTATTACAAAAGTATTGATTTGAAATTTGGATTGAAATTGAATAAAATGGCTATCAAATCTTTTTGAAAGCTAATTGAATTTTATGGGGAAGAATGCATTTCACGTGCACGTGTGTTCGAGTGGCATAAGAGATTTTGTGAAGATTAAGAGAATGTCAAGGATTCTCTCAATCATTAGAACCAGGAAGAATGCTAAAAAAAATCAAACAAATCATTCAAAATGATCGAGATGTTTCTTTATGATACATATAATAATATTTTGGAATTGTTTAATTTAAAGTTGTATAATCTCACATATTCCATTCTTTAAAGCTATTTAATTGTTTAATTGTTTCTTTCAGGGTAAAGGAATGATGCTTACATATTGGCTGGCAGGAATCAAAGGAGATAAAAGAACAGAAGAGAATCAGCTTCTCTATGAAAAAGAATTTCTTGAAGAAGGAATGACCATGTAAGTAATTATTTAAAGAAAAATTCATTTTTAAAGTCATTTTAATGTTCATAACAATACAGAAATGTCACAGAATTCTTGTTTCTGGTAATAACTTAAAATACCAAAAAGTGGTAACAAAAGCATTTTTAATAGCCTCCATCTGTTATTTTGTTGCTTCAGCCCGGTTGATAATTATGGTAAGAATCTATAAGACACGTACACTAACAACTGTTCTATAGCAGGTGTTCAACCATATTCATTTCATAAGCTTTACACACCCTAAAAATATACACATAATGTTATAAATTAAATTTAATGCCTCCCTTTTTTAAACAACTTGATGTTCTTTGTAACTTGTTGTGTTGTATAGCCATCTTGGACTTGGAGAAAAAGGAAGACTCAAAACTTGGTTTCGATACATCATGCCGTGGCGGAGAATGAAGAGTGGGAGAGAGATAATGAGAGCTGACAGACATTTCTTAACAGGGACATTGGTGTTGTGTTAGTCCCAAGCCTAGGCGTTCTGTTTCTCTGGCTTCTGAGGGCACCCTCTGGCTTTTATCGGGTTCAAACGCCCACGCTGGTTTTCCAGCCCGCCACCTGCAGTCAAGGTTTAGTCAATATCCTGTTTATAACTTTTCAACACCCGGTGTGTCTTCCGATCTCTGACACCTGCTATTTGTGTTTTGGTCGATATCCTGTTTATGAATTTCAACACCTGTAGGGGTCAAATCTGTGACCCCTGCCTACAGCTGCCTAAATATCTAACTGCTGAATGTTATTTTTAATCCCTGTTAAAATTACATCTAATGATGTAAAAGAGAAAAAAATCTTGGAGACATTTTCCAAAGCCAATTTAGGTTTCAAAGTTCCCAATTATATGATAAAAAACTGATAAATCCAAAGTCTTGTTGGGAACATTCAAAAACAAATATTATCTCTCTTGGAATTATACTAATTAGACACGCTGCTAAAAAGACCCATGTGACAAAAATTGGGCACAAACATTTCGCCACAGACTTTCACCAAGACAAGTTGTAGCGGTCAAAGACTCCAAGCCCTTTCTGGCCAAGAATGTCAAGGAAGCAAAAAGGCCCTGCCATTATGGCAGTGAAGCAGCACCAACAATACAGGTTAAAAAAGAAAGAAGAAACAAGCAACAAATATGGGATGAGAAACCTCTGTAATAAAACAAATGAATAAGAAGAAATGGCATATTCTTTTGTGCACACATTTTTTCCTTCTGTCTCTAGGAAGAATTATATTTTTGTTAAATATTGAAAAGCGGTAACAATTTTTAAATGTCTTTATGAGATGAAAAAAGGCAATTGTGTCAATTGCCTTTTTTCATCTCATAAAGACATATACAAATTGTTACCGCTTTTCAATATTTAACAATGTTAAGGGAAAATATAATTCTTCAACTCAAAAAAGAACTATCTTTTCTGGCATCTACTTTTTCATGTCATAATAAACTCTTCACTCAATTGATTGATTGATTGATTTGTTTAGTGGCATATCAAACCTTGATGGGTCATTTAATGCTGAAATCAGTTTAAACTTCCGAAAGTCAGAGGTTTTTTCTTTTTTTCAATAGAGTCTTGCGACTTTGATGAAAGGTTATTTTTTTTAATAGTGTCTTGCGACTTTGATGAATGACCAGGTGGCCTCTGCATGGGATGCAGTCAGCATATTTTATGCCCCAGCCGACATGGCTGCAGAACAATTGATTACTTCCATTTCATCATTAAAACTTTGAATATATGTTCAGTAAAGTTCCAGACAGTTTGACAATTGACATACTAAAACTTCTTCTTCACTAAGTAATTGTTATGAATAAAATATATATTGCTTGTTGTAACCTACAATATTTGTGTTCTTGCTTTCTAATTTGAACAATTCAATTTTGCCTTTCTTCCTTTTCTTCTGTGAAAGTAAGATTCTTCGTCCCATGCTCTACCACTGAGCCAGGAATTAGCAAGGCCACATAGCACTAAGATAAAAACATTACCACTAACATTTAGATTAAGGCCTATGACCTTAACACTCTAATTATAAAAATGTCAAACTTGTCATTCTACCATAGAAATATCAATGATGTTAACATTGCTTAACTTTGGGGGTTAGATGAACAGCAGTGATTCCAAAATGAAATTGTTATAAAGTAATGGAAAATATAGATAAGTTCTTAAAAGTAGTAATTTCTTTAAATTTATTAAATTGTCTAATAATTATAGACCAGTGCCAATTCTTAGATGCTCTACTTTTATAACTTGTCATTAATATAAAACTGTCACACAAAGAGAATTAAAAAATGAAGCTGAACTTAACAGCTGGAAAATTGTCTGTCAGGCAAGAGTCAGATTTCATTTAAAACCTACTTGACTTTTTCTCACGACTTTTCAAGAAATGATGTAATTTTCAATGAGTTATTTATTTGTTTGTTTGTCTTGTTCTATTTTCATCTTTAACTTATGTTTTTGATAGCATTTTTGTTTACTGAAGCTGGTTTCATTTTCTTGGAAAGCTGTTTATGCCAATAAAAATAACAGTAACACTTGAAAACAGATTTATTTTAATTCATACTTTGACATAACCAACTAATACAACAGAAAAAAAAGAGATTCTTCTGTTCAGTTACAACTTCTCTCCTAAAACACTTCAATATATTTACATGGAAAATGAGGCAGTAGATTCCATGTTTAGACAGCTACTATCACACACAAACATAGTAATAGGAGTATTATAAAAAATACATATCATATATAAGTAGACAAATATATATTGTTTTAATATTTAATCAAAGAGTTCTCAACACCTGATAATAAGAAAATTATAAGGTGGAGCTGATATAATATCTAATAGTGAGAAAAGTTTTATCAAAGAGGACTAATAACACAGTGTTTCATGTCTAACGACATTCATCCGACTAGTGAAAGGGGATGGGGTACAGCTATTTTGGGGAATTGGAATCTATCAGAGAGAGGTTGGACTGCTATCTGTTCCCTCTCTTGTCTTGACCTCTGGATTGCATCAGCCTGAATGTGGATGCTGCTAGAGTCTTTTATAGAATTGAGCCTCACCCTACTTTTTTGGCCTAACTTTGTTTCCACTATTGTTTGTTTTAAAGAAGCATAGTAAGTTATTTGTATGTATTTAATTATTTTTATTTTTAATTTAGTTTTAACTACTTTTGGTGCTTTTCTTACCGCATTATGTGTGATATTGTTTTTTCCCGTTTCTATATCTGAGGTAAATTTACACTTATTTCTAGGGGTTATTTCTACTCTCGAAGATTTCATGTTTATTCTATCGGTTGGTAATAAGGATGTTTTTCTTACCGGGCGAGTGTTAGGCTATATATAACGGGCCTAAATAATCTGTTTCTTTGTATGTGTCTATTTAAATTTGTTTGAGGTGTATATATGATATCTTCTACTTTATTTTACTAGTTTTAGTTTTAAAGCTTGCCTGTGGCAACATTTTGAAAGTATTTCACTCCTTTGATTGAGTAAATTAGCCCTATTTTTGAAATTCAAGATTCTAAATTTTTCCTCTAAACATATTCAGCATTTCCCATTTTGATTGTCTGGTGGATGAGTGTGGGCTAAAATGGACCAATTAATTTGTGGGGTTAGTCCCTTTTCTTTCCCAAACATATTTGGATAATGCTGTGCTATGCTTATATTTAGTTTGTGAAAAAGTCATTTTGTGGTTGGCATATCTCTCTTTCCATTTGCTTTTAGAGGCTCCTATATAATGTTTGATGGTACCTGATGGTTTTTCTATTATAGATATTATGGCTTTATATACTATGTTTTTAGTTAAACATTAGTTATCTAGGGGACAGTTAGCTGTTTTTTGCAGTTGCATTTAATTAATGGCTCTTGTTTATTGTTAGTGTGCTGGTTTTGTATTTTTTTGTTGGGTTAATTAATTTGGCCATATTACTAGTACAGCTGTAGCTAATTTGTATGGTACTCCTGTTGAACATTTTGTTTAGTGGGTTGTTCTTTGGAAAGTGCTAATCTATTAGATTCAGGAATATTTTCCCGATATTGCAATTAACTAGTTTACTGAAGTGTGGATTGAACCAAATGCACTTCCTATTTCTATTTCTTGTATTTTTCTCTTTCACATTTGAGAACCTTAGTGTGCTATTGAAGTCACCCTTATTTAGTGCTTTACTATAGGTGTCCCTAACTTCATTGAATACTTCAATGTTTGATGAGTTATTGGATATTCTGATGTTTATAGATTTTGGTAATTGTTTGATTATGGCTTGTGGGTGGTTCGATTTAGTGTTGATATATATTGGAGTCTGGTTATCACACACACATCTCTGACAAGCAAGCTCACTATTTACCAATCCAGTCATCTGTTCTTTTTTAAAATATTTTTGTCAGTTCAGTCAATATTCTATGTTTGTAGTGAGAAAACATTTTTCTTTTTTCTTTATCCTACTGTAGTTTGGAGCCATTCACAAAGTGAGCTTGAAGGAATTTCTGTTTTGCCAATTAAAGAAATAGAGAACGTTATGCTGGAAATAGTTGCACCAAGCCAATACACAGTAACCTCAAATTCATGCCTTAAAATTCTTAAGAAGCATATGTAAACATATGACTAATCCCTTTGATATTAGTTTAATATTATTTATTTTAAAACTATTCATACAAGATGTGAGATGTTGACTTTATGTTGACGTTTTAGCTAAGACCATAGTCAATAAAAATCAACTATTTTGCCATTTTATTAAAAAAATGCAGTATTGTGATATGTATTCTTCTGTCTTTTAGTCTCTGCCCATGTATGTGTACTGCTGTCAGCACTGGATGGTCATATTCAACTGAGGGAAAGCTTTCATTATTTATTAAAAGTTTGACTAGATGAGAAATAGAACTATACTAACCATACCACTTATTTGTCCAATTGTCCTTAGCTTCATCACCCCCATTCTGCTAGAAGAATGCCCAGGTGTATATATTAAGAATATTATCAATCTATTAGTATTATCAGTATTTATCATTCTGGGTTTGTTATGTTAAGAGACTAATAGAAATTACCACTGATTTGTCCAGCAAATAATCTAACATTATAAAACCATAAAAAAGATCACTTGCAGTTGTATTTAAGCATATCTGTCTCCAATTCTGGGTTGGTGTCATTTGTAAGTATATATAATCATCTTGAAAAGTAAAGTTTTGATTTCAAATGAATATTTATAGTGTTCCCTCCTTCAAGTCTATCAAGTATTTGTAAAATTATAAATACCCACTGGATAAAAAGTAGAGTCTATAATGGATTACTGGATTACATATCAGAAAATGAAATAGTATCAAATTTGATTGTGAACAACAATAGTCATTTTGAGTTTAAGTTTTTGAGAATTTTTCCTGTGTTTTGTTTCATTGCCATTCATTTTGTTATTAACAATCCACCATGGAAGAGTGAGGAAGAATATGTTCCTTCTCATTATAAAATGGTATGTCTACAAACCTGAATCCCTTAAAAGGCTTCTATGTTAATGTAACACCAAAAAATGATCAATTTCTCACAAGTAAATATAAGTATCCATTGGAAAGTCATCAGACTAAAAAGACACTGAGTGGCCATGATATTGTTTTCCCTCAAATCCAGAAACTTCAAACATGAATATATTCATAAATGTATTCATTTCTGATCTGACCACCTTTTGAAAATTAGTAAAATCAGACAGATGGCAGTAATTAAAATATCTTTTGGGTGAAAAGAATGTTCTACTGGATCAGAATTTGTAGGCATATATATCCCTGGCATGAGGAAAGTAATTTCACCAGCATGAAGTAACAGTTGTCTGATTCAACAATATTATCATTGTGAATATGATTACAGTTATTACATTATGCCACTTTTTAAAAACTTTTTTTTATGTTCCTGGGTAATAAGTGTTATTTTCTGATTGATTATGTTTAAAAAATATAGAAAATGGCTATTATTCCCTTCAGAATTTGCTTTTGTGATCAGAACATTGATATTTTGTAATCTACCTATTTTTCCTCACAGCTTAGGGAATTCCTTATCTAGAGCTATGACAAATTGTTTCATAACACCTAATTTTATGTGCAGTGGTGGCATCAACACCTTGGGGGGGAGGGGTCAACCAGTGATGTTGTTCATCCCCACATAGAATTCAGGTGGCTGTGGCCAGTCCCGCCTTTGCTAGTGCACCACCTATCAAGAATGTCACCATTTTGAAGTCTCCAATGATCTCCCAGCCATACTCATCATACTTCAAGGCATCTAACAAGGTCTTGACACTCTTGTATTTCAGATGAAATGAAGTACTCAGAATTTGTCTTGATCCCCAATAGGCATGCCGAAATATGCCTTGTAAGCATCACACATCTTAGCAGAGTACTCTCTGAGGCAAAGGTCAAAGCTGGTGTCTTTGTCGGACCATAGATAAAGAAGATCCTGAGTGCAAGTACTTCTTATTTCATTGTTATTTCCCCCCTAGTGATGTCTTATTTTTTTAGATGCTGATAGAAACCAAATCCTGTTTTTTCACTATCATGGTTACCTTTCCTTAATAAATAATTTGTCTCTAAGGGTTTTCTTTGATTTTAATCGAATATAAATCATCACAAAATGTTTTCTTTTGGTATGTTATCATCTTTCCTTTGGTAAAGATAGGCCTTTTGTCAGAACTTGAAAATAAATAATAATCATAATTTGTTTCTTACTTTTTTTTTTCATTTCTTTCAGGGAAGAATTCAGATTAGCAGAAATAAAGAAGGAAGCAATGGTAACACAACAGAACCCTAAAGCATCAATAACAGAAGTTGCTTCATGAAGATTTGGGCTTTGCAATAACCACAAGTTTGATAATTGCTTAAAATGCTGATGTCATATAGGATATAAAACAGTTATAAACACTCAAAAAAAGACACTCCAAGAAGTGGAACTGGGTAGATGCAATTTTCAGTTAAGCAATTTGTAATGAATCATATATGTACACCAGTGAAATAAACAACAGTAAACATCAACTACTGTGTGTTATTGTTAATGTCCCACCAAACGTGATAGGAAGTGGAAAAGTGATAGCTATGAAAGGATAAAGAAAGTCAAAATATTGAATGCTGAAATCTCCTTCTATTTTGTTGCAACCAACCAACAAAATTCCTAATAATAAACAACTGACCCAGAATCAGCTGGGAATGTTTTAAATGTGAAATATAACATCTGATACTGTGACTTTCTGAATACTAAATATTATATCTGGAGACATGATGTTTATTTAATATCATAACATTTTTTTAATTACAATACTAGATTCACAACACAATAAATAAAAAGACACACAAGTTAGAAACTTTACTGCAGATAATAGGCCTGTGCATTGGTAAGATCTGACTACTGGGTTACTTATATGAATGGGTAACCATTGTGCGTAATTTGGATGGTCCAGTGAGGACATACATGAAACAATCTGTCCAAGGCATTGAATGTAAAGTTCAAAATCTGCTTCTCTGAGAGAATGCACAAATTGAAGTTCGTTCCCAAACTAAAAAGGTAATTGGGGGTATCTACCTCTGTTGACTCTGCACTAGGATTTGAAGCTCAACTTTTCAACATCTGGTGAAAAAGATCTATTGTAGTTTTGGTACATTGACATCTCTAGAATGTATGGGGTGCACATATCAGGACCTTGTGATGTTCAATCCTTTCAAGAGGTTGTGACTTCAGACTGCACAATAATTGTTGTCCATCCACTCTGAGTTAAAAAGTCACCAAGCAATTTCATGAGATTCATCTTGATGTGGAGGCCTCCCATCACCATAACAAATTGGTCCTCATCGAATATGTCTGCTCATACCCATTTGATTTGCTTGATGATACAGAACAATGTCTGATCCATGATTATTACAGGGGTATGTCTCATCTGCAAATGATCAATGACCTTAGCAACCAGCCTCATTGCATGTATTATTGTTGCTGCAATATGTGCTGGCTCTGCAAGCAAAGGCATAAGAGCAACGTGTGATACAGATCTGATGCTATTGGCATGGTAAGCTGCCCATGAAACAAAGACCTCTGGGTCAAGTTTCTTTTTCAGTACGAGTTCTGACATGACACTCAGTCAGCCGTCTTCTGTCTCCTGGGATGAGAGCCTGACTGAATACTTGGCTGGCAGCAGGCCCATCACTTTTTTGTTGGCAGTACCTTTACTGATGACTATTAGACCCCTTTGCATTCTTGGTTTTTCTTGTGTTACAATTTTCTACTAGTATGCACATTTTCACACTTCATTCATGTTCAATTTTTACCTTAACTACTGTACTAATTGGAGTGAATTAGGTTCTTGCTCAGTGCACTATTGTGGCCTTGTGCCTGCCTAAACTAAGATGGGTAAATACAGGTATCCCCCACTTTTGGAAGTTCGCATTACCCCACTTTTAATTTTATGAAAAAAGGCGAAAAGTGAAAATAGCATTCAGCGTTTGTTTTGCATCGAGCCGTTATAGAGGCAGCGTGCACCCTTTATCTCTTCTCTACACTCCTTGTCAATATGTTAATATATCATATACAATGAAAGATAACTCTGTTACTCTTTCAGATATTTTGTAAGTACCCTTTTCAGGTATTTCTGCACACTTTGGACACCCCATTTTAAAACATAAATTAAAATTTAAAAACTGTTCTTTTTAATTTTTTTTCTTGTTTTTGTCTGAAAGAATAAAATCCAAATATGTGTCTGGAAAAAAGAAAAAAAAACTTCAACAT
>VCCN01000158.1:2909254-2921857 GCA_006491835.1 Architeuthis dux | reverse complement strand
CACACACATTTTGTATTTTTTGTTTAAAATTGACTCTGAAGTGGAATGCAGCAATGATAATTATAGTTTTTTTCTCTTGGGTTTCAGGTTTATTGATGAAGAGGTCAACTTGCTTATATGCAACCAGAGATAGATTGAAGTTTATAAATGATTTTCTATTGAAGGTATTCCTTTTCATGTATTATTTTTTTCAAAACTTAAATACCTCAATTCTGTTAATATTTATATGATGCAATATTAAAAATCGGTTTTTCACATTCTTCCCTTTTCCATGAAACGAAACAAATATTAACCAACCATACAAAAGAGTAGTGAAATACGCAATGGAAACTTTACTTAAAACATTTAATGTTTAAGTCATGGATTTTGTTTATTCATCTCCAAGAATGGCAAACAGAACTTGTCTGTTGTAAGGATTGTGAAATTTATAATGCTATTCCTTTAATTATAGCATAGTCACATTGTTAACATGCATACATATAAATAAAGATGCAGGGGGGGCACAAAAAGGATGAGGCAAAGACTGTTTAATAAGTCTAAGATAGTTGTTTTTATTCTGTTGGCTATGGCTTTGTGTTCTCGCCATAATAACGTATCATGTACATTATAGCATCATAGCAGTTTTCGACTAGTCACATATACATTTTGTCCCCAGAGGGAAAGGAGTGTTTAACTGACCGAGTGTGTACAGAGAGAGAGAGAAAGGCTAAGGGAACATAACAACTTCTTTACTAAGCCTAATTAAGCCTGCATGCATTCTGACATGTTTTCCTGACTTCTGTCTTATGTTTCAAGATGATAGCTATATTTATATGTGTCGTCCATATATCTGTCTGTCTCTTTTCATTTCTATTCCTTTCTTTCTTTCTCACTTCTGTTAATTTTTCACCTCAAGCCAAAAAAAGGTCTATACAAAAGGCATTTATACGTTTGTATCTCGTTGGGAAAAGATTACTGAACTCTATGGGAATTATTGTTATTTTTTTGCTACTAGTTATTTTATTAGATGAAGTATTGTAAATCATTATTATTAATTTTTTTCTACTATTTACTTTCATCTCAATTTTAACTTTTTAACTCAGGCCGGTTTCCCTTCTGCGCTGTTAATTTATTCACTCACTCACCGAGGAGAAACCGCCCTGGGTTTAGTTGCGATAAACAGCAACAAAAATTGAGATGAAAGTTGTTTTCGTTGTAGTAGTAGTAGTAGTAGTAATAATAATAAAAATGTTGATGATGGTATGTTAAGCTGAGTTGTTGGAGGTTGGGTTGTTTGAAAGTCCATGAGACTGTGGTGTAGGAGGGAGGGGAAGAGCCTCTATAAAGGCTATTTTCGCTTTCGACGTTCTTCATAAAAGCCTCAAAATGACTTAAAGCGAACTTTCGAAAAGCAGGGTATACCTGTATTATCCTTTCTAGTTTCCAGTATTTTATATTTGCTTATGGTTTATATCTGTTATTTTCCTTTATCTGTAATTCAATATTCTCTTCCTAGACAAGCGTTTAAGAACAATATTAGCAGAGAAGGAATTTATAAGAATCGTGCACTTGGTGCTAAGTTATTGCAATTTGCCATGATGTTAGGTTTGACCATAACATTTTCAAAAAGTATTGCAAGCAAGTTGATGTCGACTTGTGGTGGCCAATATGGCCACCACCGAAAAGCGTCAATCTCATGTCTTATCTTTTCAATAACATCTGGCTTTGATCAGCCATAATCCGTCAAAATCTTAATGTGTTTTCAAACTGTCACTCACAGATCACAATTTCTTAACTCATGTCCCCAACCCAATATAGGGTCCCCTTGCCAAATAACTTGGAAGATAACCAGACTATCTAATGCTGGTTGCAAACCTCGGTTGACCTATGACATGGGCAAGTGCCTTAGAGCCTGGGAAACAAAACGTCTCATTTTACTTTTCTGACCGTGAGAAATTTATCAAGTATTTTCATTTTCTATAAACTATCGACGAATAAAAGTTAATTACTAATTTCCTTTCCTTGCTAGAGAAATTAAATGAACCTAATTAAGTCACCTGTGCCTGTACATAATATTACATAATTTCAATTGTTAATTATTATTTTTATTTATGTGAGCATTTCGTACTTACTTTATAGAAATCTAGTTGGAAAAAAAAGAAGTTATTTTTCATCATATGACCTCATCTGAACTTTAAGTTCTTGGAATTTTTTAAAATTCAAAATATTTTTTAATTCTTATACAAATATTAGAAGTATTTTCTCAAGAGAAGTATTCTGTAAATATGGATTATTATGTTCGTACAAATTTATAGTTTGAAAATGCTGTTTGTATGTGGTAAATATTAAAATTAACTTTTTTGATAGAGGTAATAATTTATTGATTAAAATTTTTATTCAAAACTTTTGATTTTAATAAGTAAGATCAATAAACAATATATTCTTATAAAATACTAGTTGTATAAAAGAATTATCTTATGGACGTACAAAAGTAAAATTAATGAAATTAAAACTCAATAATGTGTAATGAAAACTGGAATTACACTTTTAACAAAAGATTTGCAATTGAAGTAAATTTTGCATAAGGGAGGTAATTATACTTATTTATCTAAGTTCCTTCCCTTTATACAGAAAAAGCTTATATAATGGCGACTATAAAAATAATAAATTTTAACTATTCTACATCAAATTTCTATTAATCGTATAATTTTTCATAAGCTTTAATTTTTATATTACATACACAATATATGAATTAAACTTTTTAGGAAATAAGCTTATAAAGTTTATTTCATGAAAAATGTATAATCATTAATGAAATTGAGGTGTACCCTATTTTTATCCATACTTTCTCTACTGCATTGCTGTTATTTTTAGTATTTATATCTTGTATTTTATTTAAATAAAAGTTTCGCCTCACAAATAAATTTATTAGCAATGAGCTATATGAAGTTTTATTTTTTGAGATGCACTTTAATCTTTCTCTTTTTTGTTTTTTTACTAACCACGTATTGCGTGATCGAAAACAGTTTATATGTATGGGATTATTTTTGTATAAGTCTGGTGTCGAAAATTATTTAGATTCAAGGGGAATAACTTTTTGTCTTAAATTGTTGGACCCCATTATTGTATGTTTACCCATCTTAATTTCAGTTGCTTTTTATTGCAACTTCTAGATCTTCATTCCACAATCATTAGTAAGCAGCATGGATTGGAAATAAAGAATCAGCCTCTGGCGTGACTCTAACGTGTATCCCTATCCTTGAGTGCCTGCATTTCCATGGCAACTACCTTACCGATTAGGCTACAAAGGCCAACCAGCAGCAGTTATTCAAATCTAGCCATATAATTTTATTCCCTATTTTCCCTGAACACCAGTATGTCACCGTCTTTGTTCATATACACTAGTAGTCTTAGATGTAATATTATTCAAATTTTTAAAATTTCTTAGATGAAGCATTGTCAATTATTATTTATTTTTGCCTAGTATTTCTTTCGTTTTAATTTCAGTTGCTTTTTATCGCAACTCCCAGATTGCCATTCCACGATAAGGCAGATACCATAGAAAGGAAGGCTCCTGAAGATAGGGATGTGAGTTTAGAGGCTTATTCTTTATATCTGATCCACACTGCTTACTAATTATCATGGAATGATGATCTGGGAGTTGTGATAAAAGCAACTGAAATTAAGATGAAAGAAATACTTGTCAAAAATTAATAATAATTGACAATGCTTCATCTAAGTAATTTTAATAATATTTAGTATTATAATTATTTATCAATACCTTGTTTGATTATTTTTTTAAATATTCAATATGTAGACTTATTATTTTTAAATGCTTATAATTTAAAGCATTTAAGATCACATTAAATTTTATAATAATTAAACATTAAGACAATATTTTTATCTATGCAAATTTTGCACACATGATAAACTTTCCTTGCACTTATTTATAAATACCCAATTTAAACACTTAAAACAATGAAAATATATAACTGTCATGACTGTATATGTGGATTGGATAAGCTGAAAAGGGGAATGTGGGTTTTACTCTGTTTGCTACTTTATTGATATTTGTCTGCATATTCATGTGTACATGAAACATTCATTGTCAAAAAATAATTTTGCTTGTAAACGTTTTTTTCTTTCTTTTTCTTGTACATTACTTTCAATATATTTATGCTTACAATTTAATATCACCTATTTAAGGAAAATACTTAAATGGTTGAAATGCTTTATGTTAAATCAGTGTTATATAAAATTTAGTGGTTATTGTGTTGATGTAAGGTAATCCGACAGAATGGTAGTAGTAATTGACAGTGTGGCTCAACATGTAACAGGTTGTTGATTCCACAATTTTCTGTACTGCACTTCTGATGATGCCTATGATAAGGTGAAATGCATAAAGTTTTATCTTAATAATAAATTTTGAGATGTAACACACTCAATCTTTCATTTTCCACATTGTCAATTATTACTACAATACAATTTAGTGTAATCTTTCAATTTTACATTTGTAATTATACAGGTGTTTTATTCTTCTGATTCTAGATAATGTGTACAAATACCAAAACCTGCAACAACCCTTCAAATTGTATTGCATTAATTTGCTTTGGTAAATTCTTGCATACTGTAATTGCTGGTTGGGATGATTCTGAATGCCAACGAGCATTTGACTCTATTTGTCTGCATACAGGAGCCATGAAGAATGTTACTACAATACTAAACTCAAAACATGGTAAGATTCATCAAACGTAAATGTCACTCATTTTTTAATATAGTCATGGTTTATGTTTATGATGTTCCTTTTTATTGATTAATATATTTTTTATTGATCAATATATGTATCAATTCTTTCACTGATTTAAGCTCCTTATTATTTTGCAATGAGCCATTTTTGTTCGTTTTAGTTTTTACTTTCAATTGAATCATTTCCTGAATCCAGAAAAAAATTAATGCCATTGGCAAAATTGTTACATATATATTAAAACCTTCCTACTATATGCAACTGAAGCTTAACTTGATTTTATTCATAATTTTGACTATAAAGAAAAAAACAAATACTAGCAATATCTAAACAAGATTTCAGTCTATGATAATGAAATATTACTGTATAAAATAATTTACCTATTCTATTTTTAGGTTCAAACCCCTTGAAAGTATTTTGTCTATTCAATGAATTAAAAAAAAGAAAAATAGTTGTGAAAGTTTAATATGTAAATTTTCTTGTTTTAGTGAAAAAAATTGTAAAAAGAGAAACATAATTTCCATTATGCCTCACTTCAAGGGGACTTGCTGTACAGTTGCAAGTTTGACATTCATAAGAATATTAATTTTCTTTAATCTTTTGAGATTTTGTTCAAATTTTTGATCTGTAAAAAGGTTTTACACATCACTTTAGAAAGTTTAAAAAACCTAGTGAATATTCAGTGAAACATATCTTAATCTTCACAAATTTTAAATTGCAGTAAATTCTATGTTGGCATTTAAATTTTACTTTTTAGTTTTCGAGTAAAAAGAGTAACAAAATTTCATGTAAACTGAGTTGTTTCCCTTGTATTATTTTTACCGTTTAATTTATTTTTCATAAAAACTTAGAAATCTTTCTCATTTATCATCATGTTTATATTGAAAAATTGTCACAGTTAGCAAAAAATTGATTATGATGATGTTAGTGATATCTGTTTAAATTCAGTTATGTAATCAATTAGCATATATATTCCAAATGAGTCAAAGCTTAAGGGAAAAGAGTTGCACAGGTTGTATGTTTCTTTTAGCTAAAAAAGAATAGATTCTAAACTTTGTTTTTAAGGGAAAGAAGAGATTTGATAATATATGTATTGAATATAAATATTGTAATTGGTTTCCTCTAAAATCCTAGGATATAAAGTTATTATTCTTTATCATTTAAACTCTGTACTAATTTTTAATAAATAAACCAATTTATCATATTCAGTATTTCTTTTTTTATATTTTGTAGGGATGAATAGCAAAATGGAAATTGAGGTTCGATCATTCTTTCGTCAGGTATTCTTGGATTATTGTGAAAATATCCCTACAAAATCCTTTTGGTTGTCATGTATATTCAAGTCTTGGCCCATGGTACATCAGGCCAAGTTGCTGTATTTACTCTATGGACCAGCCACTGACAGTAGGTATCAAATATTCATTATTACAGATAAGCAGTGGCAGACTGGGCCTAAAATTTCTACTGGGAAAACACGTAAAAGGGCCCACCTTATCCTAAAATTTAGCAAAGGAATCAAATGAAAGCAATGGTTTTAAGTAGGCAAATAAAATGCTACATTTCTGCAATATTTTATTTATTAATGTTGAATAATATAGATACTATATAAATTAAAATCTTAATCATGAAACAAACAATCCAAGTATTTTCATAAACCCCAATTCACCTTGACAGCAATCAATCTAGAAAACTGTTGAGTTTTTCATAAGAAAAGGAATAGTATTATCCACAGAAATTAAAATAAAAAAATAAAAACAATCGTTAAAAATGATGAAACACGCTTCAGTAAGCAAGAAAAATTGCGAAATAAATCTTTTTCTAAGCGAACATATCTACCAATAAATATTCTACCATTAAAAGAAGGGCCCAACTTAAAGGGGCCCACCAGGAGATTTTGTGGTATTCCGGTGGGCTAGTCCGCCACTGCAGATAAGATATATTTTCATAATGAAGTTAAAAATCCATTGTGTGTATTTCATTTATTTTTTTGAATAGAAATATGAAAAATGAATTCTTTAAAATGTTTATCCTCGTCTGTTTACATTTTCTGATTTATTCACAACTTTCACCAAAGCCATGTTTATAAAATTAAACAGTTCAAACATCTTGTTGAAAATTATAAAGATTCATGTGAAATTCGAGCTAATAAATTTCCAGTAGGGAATCACAATAAATCTTTTTTTCTGCTATTCATATTAGAAAATTATGTTGTATAGCCAACTTGGTCTGCAGTAGGAAAATCCTGAATTTGGAGAAAAAGGAAGACTCGAAACTTGGTTTATAAAAATATGATGATATATTTTTATTTGCATCAAATACATTGTGCCGTGGTGGAGAATGAAGAGTGGGAGAGAGATAATGAGAGCTGGCAGACTGTTCCCAACAGCAAAACTGGCTCTGTGCTCCCAGGCCAGAGCTGCTCTCTACCTCTCCCTGGCTTCCAAGGGCGCTCTGTGTCTCACTGCTTTTTCGGGGGCCGCTTTTATTGTGTTTGAATGCCCACACTGATTTTCCAGCCACAACCTGAAAATTCAGTCGATATCCTGTTTATGACTTTTGAACACCGGATGTGTCTTCTGATCGTCAGGGATCCTTGCAGTTTGGGTTTTTTGTTGATATCCTGTTTATAACTTTCAACACCTGTGGGGGTCAAATCTGCCTAAATATCCAACAATTAGAGCTATGTATTTTTAGAGTAAAGTTAAAGTATCACATGCATAAATTAGTAATTACATTCTGACTGTATTTATAATTTTATAAACAGATAACCCCATACTGTAAGTGGTATATTTTCTAGAATAAAAAGATCTCTATAAACTTACAACATTTTATTGGGCTCTATTTGCCCAGAAAATTTTTAACATCTCTAAAAATCTGGCCATACAAACTGTACAAATATGCAACTCTATAGATTGAGAAATTTCATAATACATTCTCCTTATGTCTTTATTTTATTGTACTACTATTTTTTAAGTTTATATCTTTGTATTTCCCCACAACAGAAATCTTTATCCAGATTTCTTATACAATTTGTAATTTTATGACTGCATAGGGTTATGAGTTAAAAAAAGATATTTTTATATACTCTTTGCTTTATACTCTTTTATAACTTTGGATTTTTTATGAACTTTGCTATGTACATTTTTACACTAATTTTATGATCTAAGAAAACATCACCAACTATTTTAACCAATATTAAAATTAAAGAGAAGTCTTCATAACATGTTCCATTTTCAGCTGAAATACTTTGGTATGAAATGTGTGAGAACACTTTTGAAAACTGTGATGAATTATTACAAAATTTAGGAAGAATGGCCAACACTATCCATTATTTATATCATTTTGGTAAAAAGTGGAGTGATGACAATACTGTCAGTGTGGTGGATGAACTTACAAGTAAGTATAAATGAATAAACCATGACTGTTCACAGACTTTATATAAATACACATCCTCAAGTCTTAACATCAATTTCATCATAAATACTCAAATTAAAGTAACATTAACTCTAGAAAGTGCTTTAAAAAGTGACTATACAATGCCTTAGGGATGTAAATAAAATTGTTATTTTTTGAGAACAAGCAATGTTGAAAACTCAAATTGCTTAAATATTGTCTGCAATAAGTCATTGTCAGTATTTCATAAGTTATTCAGAGTTGGGTTCTGATTCTTGCAATTTTTATTACTGACAAAAGGCTGCATATGCAAACCTGGTATATGCTATATGAGTACCTATGCTCACTAAAGCAAAAAAATAATCACAACTTCCATAACTGAAAAATGTTATTGTCAGTGTTTTGTGTGTGTACCTTGAAAATTAGCATATATCAGTACATGTTGTCAGACTGTTTCCAGGCTTGTTTGTTGATTACTGCTGTCTGCAGAAATCTTTGATGCAGAGATCTAAAACTATCTATAAGAGAAAATAATACCCTAACAAATGAATCATACATTTGAGGAAGGTTAAAACAAAAACAGCCCGGATGAGAATACCACACTGTTGAGTAAATTGTCCATATATATTCTCCAATAATAATCAGTGATCATATTGTTCAAAGCTTTTCAATATAAACATAACAGAGATGTAGATTATCCCTAAAACTTATAGATACTATTTCAACTTATTAAAGAATATATTTTTATAAGGAATGTGCACATTATATTTCAGCCAATGCTCCTTTGAATTTCTCTATTGACTCAAATGTTTCAATATTTTTCTGCCACCTAGTGTTCTAGAATAACTGAAACAGTATCTGTTACTGCTTTAGTATATGCAAAATATACTGATATTGTTTATAACATATCGAATTCTCTACTTTTATTAAATTTGACTAGTTTTTACTTTCATCCTAATTTTTGTTGTTTTTATACAACTTATTAATTCGGGCCACTATTTCTATGGCAACAAATAACAGCGCAATCAGAAATAAAGAGTAAGCCATCAGCGAGAATCAAACTCACACCCTTACTGCCAGAGGGAGACTAGTTTATGCTTAGCTGCTTTTACCAATCAGCCACAAAGACTTCATGGATTAACAGAAGCTGATTTACACTTATAAACTCACTACTTCATCCAATAATAATAAAGATTGATTTATAAAAAGACTACTAGGTCTCATATGTAAAACAACATAAATATGGTGCAGACAGTTGATTGTAGGGAAGAAACAACTGAAATTAGGATGAAGGTAAAAACTAGTCAAATTTAATAAAAAGTGGGGTGTTGCAATACTTCATCCAATAATAATAAAGATTGATTTATATCAAATTCTGTTTGTTAATAATTGTTCATCTGATTTACCAAGAAAATATAATTAATAATTAAATATTCAGTTTCACATTTTCTAAGTTATTAAAAGTGATTCAACATGAAATGTATCTTGTAGACTTTCCAGATCAATGGTTGAGTGAAAATATTGCTGATTTACTAATCCTCAGTGGAAATGACATTTCATCAAAAATGTTGATTAGTAAGGCTATCAATGGACGGATTCCAGAACTGTCAGAGTTGATGGGTTCATTTTGCATAGTAAGTTATACTTTTGCATTATTAAAAACCCACACTACCACCTTTCTTCATTTATTCATGATACAATGGAAACCTTGTTTATCTGTCTATGTAGGAGTAACAGGAAAAGTATACTATGCATGTTTTATGCTAATGGCAGGGTATTTAGTAAAACTTGGAATGGAACAACATCATTTACAACAAAAGTCAGTTTTTTTTTCTTAACCAGCACAGGTCTTCTGGATATTATAACAGGAATAGAAATATGTATAGCTTATGTTGCTGATATTTTTACCCTATGGACATGAACAAATTTTACAATTATTAGAGTGATTGCTCGGGGAAGAGACTTTTATCCTGGTTTGAAATTAGACTTTCTCTTTCTCTAGGCATTTAGTATTAGGATAGCACTTTTGAGTTTTTCTCTACATTTTGCTGAATGGGACTATTTGGCGTAGCCGATTTGGCATTGGCGTTCTGGCGTGAGTGTTTGGGCGTCATCTGATTTGGTGTAAGCTCATTTGGTGACTGACATTTTGACATTAGGAAAAAAATGTTAATTGATTCATCATCATTCAAAGGTGAAACTTTAAAAAGCTTTAAAACTGTAAATTTAACTTTATTAAAAAATATTTTTGTGCTGTAAATTTAAAGTTAAAAAAAATTAAACAATGTTTTTTATTTAAATTTACTCTCATATTTCAGTTTATTTGGAGTGAATTAAACAGTAAACCAAAAAACAAAACAGTTGATGTAAATTTTTACAATTTTACATCTTAAATCTTACATTCTAACATTCAATTATTATTAATACCTTGAAGTTTTAGTTTAGTTTTTTAGTTTCATAAAATAAAAAGTTTTGAATGTTAATAAAAATCAAAGGTAAATTAGTTTTGTTTTTAATTAAATTGTAGGCAATTCTTGAACGTTAAGTTTACTGTTTAATTTACTCTAAATAAACTGAATATGAGAGTAAATTTAAATAAAAAATGTTGTTTAAGCTTTTTAACTTGTTCACCTTTGAATAATGATGTATGTATCAATCAATTTTTTTTTCCTAATGTCAAAACATTAGTCGCCAAATGGGCTTACGCCAAAACACTCACGCCAGAATGTCTACGCCAAATAGTCCATGCCAAATAATACCAAACTCTGCTGATTTATATGCTGCGTACCTCAATCAATATTTAATCTTAACTCCTGATAGTTAACTGTGCTAAGGAGATAGTGAAAACAGATACCACATGGGAAGAAAATTAGTATGCAACAAGAAATATTCATGCAAGACTTGGCTTCTGTGAAAACTGAAACTGAACACCTAATAATTTCTACATTGCTCTACACACAATAAATAAGTGTATGATTGTTTGTACATGGACTCAAGCCAGATTAGAACTGAGTGGATATTGAGTGAGCGAAGTAATTTTCTAGTTTACTCTAAAAGCACCACCCACTTCTTTGTATTTGGGAAGAGCTGCCCACCGTATACATGTTTGAAATCCAGAGAAAAGGACCAGTCATCAACAATAGAAACCGCAAAGTCTTCAACAAAATTGTCAAGTATTATATTTAATTTGAAATTCTAAGATAAGGAAATAACTTTTTTAATTTGGTTTTACGTAATTATTAATTATTTCAGGTGGAATTTTGACACAATGTTACAACTCTGTAAGAATGCCAACAAATTAGTAGTTAATAAGGTTTATGAACAAAGAATAAAATCTTTATCCATAATCATTATGTTTTTGTCAATGAAAAAAAAAATAACAACAGTTACAATGCTTACAGGTCAAGACATCCAATTTATAAAATGTCCAATGAACAAAAAGTACAATGAACAAAACTTTGAATGCAAAAAGGTCAAATGAACAAAATGTCCAATACAAAAATATCCAATGCAAAATGGTCCAATGAACAAAATGTCCAATGCAAAAATGTCCAATACAAAAATGTCCAATGAACAAAATGTCCAATGCAAAAATGTCCAATGCAAAAATGTCCAATGCAAAAAGGTCTAATACAAAAATGTCCAATGCAAAAAGGGCCAATGCAGAAAGGACCAATTTATACATATATACACACAACATACATGCTACATATATACATACATACTACATGCTACACACATACCACATATAAATATATACACATGCGCTCACATGCCAATTACACTCTTGCCACATATGCACATGCCACATATGCACACACACATACAAATATGCAACATACACACACATACACATCCATGCTACGTAGAGGGATGTGTTATTTTGTTAAGAAAAATAAATATATATATATATTATTAGCATAAATTGAGTCGTGCAAGCTAATAAGACTTTCTGGTTCAGGTTGGCTGGCTAACGTGCTGTTTTATATTCTAACTTTTTTTTTGGAGAATTCGCAAAATGGGTTTTCAATTTTGCTGTCTGCTTAAAACATTTCAGCACTTTGTTTCACCCAGCGAACTAGACTTATTGCCTCGCACTAGTGATGTGACCTCTGCGGGTAACAGCTGATGCCTTGACCTACACCTTGAAAAATGTGTTAAAACACTGTATATTTTATATAATATGCAATTTAATGACAGCAATTACTTAAAAAAAGATTATCTGTTAATCTTTTGGCATCTTTGTGGCTGTTGTCGGGAAAGTGTGTTTTTTTTCTGAATAGACTACTGCATGTTAATTTCCTAACTAATCTAAATGCAATTGGTAAACATGATTTTCAGTATAAAAATTCAGTATATGTGTGACATGTCTGTCTATGTAGAGGGTGTGTATGTCTATGCTCATGTGCATGTGTAGCATGTGTGTGTGAAGGTGTACATTTGAGTATGAAGCATGTGTATATATATGTATGAAATCAAATGATGGA
>VCCN01000158.1:2883411-2906773 GCA_006491835.1 Architeuthis dux | reverse complement strand
CTTGGTAACCTGCACTCTTCCAATGAGGTAGATCAACTCTGTTCACCAGATCGATTTAATAAGGAATGCCATCTGGTAATTCATGCTCTTTCCTGATCTTCTGATTAATTACTGTTTATGGAAACTATATTGGTTGGGATTGCATATGTCTGATTGTAGGCTAGGCTGTGTGAAGATGACATTTTGGCTCTTTTGGATATAAAGAGTAAGAATTTAGAAACTTTATTCACATGGTAAGCTTTTATTCATATGTCAAACTCCTGGATAACTTATCATTGACCCATAGGGTTATTGTTGAACTGTTCAGAAAGAATTTGACTGATTTTGCCAGCTGTCAATGTAGAAAACGAGATAATTACTGTTTTTACTTGTGTGCCACTTTTGAATGTTTGTTGAAGGCTTTGCTGTTCCTATTGCTGGTGACTGGTGCTTTTCTCTGAATTTGAAATATGTATATGGTGGGCTGCTCCATCCCACCATATACATATTTGAAATTCAGAGAAATACAAAGAAGAGCGTGGTGCTTTTATATCTACTATATCTAAAATAACTAGAATAGCGATATGGACAATGAAACAGAAGGGACAAAAATAGGGCATATCTGATTTTTTAGCTTTCTTTTAACTTAAAAGTGATGATCAGATGAGAAAAATTGCCACTGATATTGTTCATGAAAGATGAGAAGTTGTGTCTTGTAAATGGGGTTGATCTTGAGTGGCATTTTTAGTTTGATAAAAAATTGGAGATACAAAAACCTTTTCCGACCTCTTCCTTGACATAAAGTAAATTTATAAGCAATATATTTCATCATATGAAAGAAATAAAATTATTTCTTTTCTCTCAAGGTTTGTGTTAAGAACAATTTTAACATCAACTATGTTGTATCCTCCTTGTGGAAAATAATGGAAGTAATGAATAACCCTGCTGATAGAAATATGCTTCTCAATAACATGATGGATATTTTGAAAAGAACTATAATGGAACTGCATTTTTACTATGATCCAGGTAAAAAATCTAACCCTGTTGTCATTCTAACATTGTTTTACTGTTGGTAATTTCAACAATTAATGTTCTCTTAATTTGGTACATTTTCGTTCTTTTTTTGATAACTGCCAAGAATTTGGCAAGGGGCTACTTTGCCACTGAAAGTGTCCAACAATCTTCACATGTGTTCAAATCTGCCATAAATCACTTGTTATCAAATTCTGTTTTCTTGTTGGTTTTTGTTAAAACAAAAGGACATTTTATTGTTCCACTTGAAGCTAAAAATGTTAAATGCTTTTCTCTTTTTAATTGCTTAAAATTGTTTAAATTTTCTTGACCTTCCTAAATTACGCTATTTTTCAAGTAAATTGGCTCATAAGACCTTGTTGCTCATTCAGATGCAATTAAGAAGCTGTTGATGTATTTAGTATTCATATCTAAGTGTCACCAACATTATATCAAGGTGGTTGGTGTACATCTCTACAAGAATGGATGCCATTTTAGGACATATTTTCATTACCTCCTAGTAGGTAGCTGATATTCTTTGTTAAAGAACTTAATTTCTTGGTAAAACTGTGTATTATTATAATTTACTTTCTTTTCAAAATACACACACATTTTTCTCTATATAGAGCATGATATGAAGTTATTCACATCCTTATTATAATGGACAAGTGTATAGATATATATCTATATTTATATGTCTCAAAAATTCATAATCCAGAAACTACCAAACTTGGCATGGAAACCAAGTATCATCCGGGGAGGATCTCAAATTCAATTTAGGGGACCGATCAATGTACAATTACCTCCCCATCGTAGCTATTTGTCCACACCCCCCAATATTTCGAAAGGTTTTCAATGAAATTTTATGTAAGAGTGGGTATCGACTAAATTTGTAGGCCAATCCATGTACAGTTACCTCCCTGCATTGTAGCCAGTTGTATTGAATTAAGGTATCCCTATAAAAACAGTTTTGATCTCTTATTAGTGCCAAATGCCCTATTTAGGCCTTCCACAGGAACTAACTGAAAATTCTGCCTGTAGGGTGAGTTTTCAGCTAGTCTATGCTAATGAAGCAAATCAACCAAAACTGTCAACATAGGTTTCTTCAGTTTTTGAGTGTTTCTGGCTGGCTGACTATGTATATATGTATGTATCATGCATACAGGCTGCACCAATGGAGCTAGACTGAAAATTTAAACATTTACTCCTTATGTCTAGTAAAACGTTTTTTTTTCTTTTTTGAAAATTTCCCCCCAAAATAAGATGGCCACCAAATCCTTAAAACTAGTCATCCTAGACAAGTTTTCCAACAGTTTTTTAGTATTATGTGTGCTTAATAACATACTAAAAGTCTACCACAATTTGATCACTGGACAGGTATGATTTTCAAGATGGCTGCCCTAAGCAGTAAATTGATATACTGCCCTCTATTGTCTACAGAGTCACTTTGTAGCGGTTAAATTTAACTGAATCTTTTTAGTTAGTATTGACTAAAAATAAGATTTTATATAATTCCCAAATTGATAAGATACACTGTTGGAAAGCTGATAAAATCTTCTTTTCATCTATCTCCATCAAGAATTAAATCCAGAATCTATAGAATTTTGGTGTAAAATGCTAAATAACTAGCTTAACCTTTTTAGCTGTAACTTTTTATGCCCAATAGATACAAATTTCCAAGATACACTGTTGGAAAGCTAATAAAGTCTTCTTCCCAACAATATACATATGTACATATCTCTGTCAATAATTAAATCCACAGTCCATAGACTGTGGACTATAAAGTACACATACTTAAAATTTCCCAGTCAAATGCTAAATACCTAGTTTCACATTCTTGGCTGTAACTGTCTATGCTCAACAGATACACATTGACAATATACACTGTTGAAAAGATGATGAAATTCTCTTTTTAACGATATGTCAATTTATTCACATTTCTTCTAGCTTGACACTATTTTGCTCAAAATTCCACAGGACTATATTGGTGTGAGTGTGAATGCAGACCCCAAACTATTATTATTGACATTTCTTTTAGTAATTTAAAACAATTATGCTTGGGGTCCCATTAGTACACACAGAAAATTTCATGGGGATATGTTCTGTAGTTCCTGAGTTACGCTGTCACCTTCAGAATCTCTGGTATACAATATAGCATAAGAATGCAATTTTGGCTCTGATTTTGAATGCGCTCTCTGGTAATAACAAAAAATGGTGAATGTCATCTGGCAGATTTGGAATCAGCACCCTTGAACTATCTTATTTCAACTTTGTGACAAATTCTACTCTAAAATGCCTTGACCTGCATAGTTTATCTCAAATTGGAACCGGACTAAGAGATAAATAATAAGTTTCAAAATTATAATGGTTAAAGTATTTTTTAATCATCTGACTCCCATTATAAATATCACTGAATGGAGGAGATGGCAAAATACTCAGCACTTAACAAGAGTGTATGATGCATTAATCAATTCATATACACAAGAAAGCCATCTGGGAGGCTTATTCCTTTTCCATTACTTTATTACTCATTTGCAAGGTTTTCCCATATTTTGGTGCCCCACATCCATATCTTTGAACCTCCATAAAATATTTTGCCCCAAAGATCTTATGAGAGGCTTTTGAGATGTTATTCTACATAAAATAAGCTTTCCAATGATACCAAATATTAATTCTTGGCAATTTCTTCCAGGTTCAACCTTATTTCTCCCAGACTATGAATATTAAAGTTGTATAATTTTGTATTTTAGAACAATTTTTAAAACATTTTATTTTAGTGTGAAAAAAATATACACATCATAACAATCATATTTACACAATGTCTAGGCCCTTAAACTTTTTGCAGTGGTGTAATAAACATCATAATTGTTCTTGAAATCATTTACATCTGTTGATAGCACTACATATTCCAGTAATCTATTCCAAAGTCCCACCACTCTATGGCAAAAAAAGAATGTTCTATTTGGGAAATCACAAAATCTCAATCTACTTTTTTGTACTGACTTTACTGTATTAAATGATATGTCAAACTAATTTTACTAAAACTTTTCAATAATTGATTATTTTCTATTAAAACTTCCAAATTTTAAATAACATAGTAATTATTAAATAATCAATTTTTAATCTTATGATTTTTTAGGCTGTCAAAATTGTTCATTCTGATAAGATTCTAATTGCAAAGACTTAGAAAAATAATTTAAAAGAAGTATGATGATAAATATTATCTGAATTTCCAAGATAATTCATTATAATTAATCCATCAGTTGTTAGGAGTAATATTCTCATCTTTGTTGGTTTTATCAGTACATTTTTGTGGATGCATGCTTTGTCCTTCCTCAAGTGTATAATTTATTTAATAGCATGGTTCTTACTATAAATAGTTTTCGATTTGGGGGTCAGAGATTCCCATGGACAGCATTAATATTTTTCAGTCTCACTGAGAAATAAAAATCGAGTTAACCAAGTTGAAAAAGTTTTTTTGCCAGTAATTATTTGTGCTTTTAATCCATTAGACCCTAACACTCTTCCTGGAATTTGTTAGTTTTTTAGGTTTTATGAGGGGGTTTCTATTTCCAATGTAACTGTACTGGTAATCTGGACCATTACTTTCTGCCCGTTTTTTCAATTTTTTTTTCAACTTGGTTAACATATGTGAATCTTAAATTTATTGTTTTTATTTCATCTGATTTTTAGATTTGATAAAAGCTAGCAATTAAAGCATTCAAAAATGTAATTGTTAATTAATTTAAATAATCTTCTTATATTGATTTAACAGGCAGCTGTATCTCAACAATACTGTTATTAAAAAGAATTAAATCTAAAACCCTTAAAACTCTAATCCTTCTTTTCAGCTTCCCCTTTGTAAAAGAAATTTACAGTTAATGCTGCTTACTCTTTTCATATTCTCTTCTTATCTTGAATGGCTAGAAGTGGCATTAATGTTTATTACTTTTTATCATAATTAAAGAGCATACACTCTTTCAACTTAATCATTACCCTGCATTCAATGAAAGATGAATCACACTGGCTTGGATAATTATGCATCTGATATTTATTGGGGAAACCTTTCTAAACTTTGATTTGCTGATATATATATATAGAGAAACTTATTTTTTAAAGTTGTATAGGATTTTTTGTATTCATTCATATCCTATAATCTCTGATCCTCTGATTGTTGCTCTTACATTTTTATTTTTTATGTTTAATTTGAGTTCACAATATGTGAATGTAAGCTAAATCATTTATTTCAATTTGTTGTTAAAAGTTTATCTCATTTGTTTGCAGTTTTCTTTTAATTATAAATTTAAATATTTTCTTGAACCACTTATAATCTTCAATCATAATATCACATTTTCTATTTAAAGAAATAATTTTCAGCTTATAATAATTTTGTAACAGATAAGCATTTTATCATCAACAGTGGCATAGCAAGGGTTCTCAGTGCCCAAGGGCAAAGTGAATTTTGGCACCCCCACCCCTAAAATGTTTTGATTATTTATTTTGTGACTCATTACCCAATTAATGACAATAACATAAAGAATTAAATACCTTCATCCATAGGCCTAAAATAAAGTCACAATATAATATACTTATTTTATTAAAATATTATTATGTCATTACTAAATAAGTTGAAATGTTATTAAAAATAAATTTTCCTACCCAGAAAACCAAAGTTGTGACTTTTCTTCCTATTACGTTTTTTAGGTAGCTCAGGGTAACTCTACATTGTGACTTTTTCCATGACTTTTATTCCGGGATTCTTTTTTAAACATATTGTAGACTGTGCGGTTGTGCAAAAGAATTAAATATTTGCTCAAAAATTAATTTTTAAAAGATTTCTTTTCCAAAAACTTAAAATATTGTTATTAAATAAAACTGAGTTTTAATAATCAAAATCTACCAAATGTAATGTTTGGAGATTTTTAATAGAAATATTTCAATTTTTTAATTAGATACGGATATTCATTTAAAATGTATGGAGGACTGGAACGCAATAACTCGTTAGCCCCATGTTTTTTATATTATTAATCGAAAAAAATATGCAATTTTTCAAGTAATTTTTTTACGACTAACTTTATGCTATTTTCTTGCAGTTGAAACAAAATTAAAACAATATGCAATACATTTTAGAATTTTTGTAGTAAGCGCCTAGAGTTACCTATTTTACAGTAAACTCATAAATATATAACGTATTAAAAACATAAAAAATAGTTTATTATTTAAACTTAAAATGAAAACAAAACATAGCAATATGAAAAATATATGAAGCAACTACAACAGCCTCTTTCATTTTGGCTTTATTCTTGCAAAGTTATCCATTACTTAATTATAATCCATCTCAATAGCCAACTGTCTTTCAATAGTGAGTAAAGCTAATCTTGACAATCTATCCTTGCCCATTGTAAACAAAGGTATCATTCGCAACTGCACTAGTTATTGGTAGTCAGAAAAATATAGTACAATGTGGATAGCTTAGGATAAACAGAACACATGTCATTGGTGATCATGAATTTAAGTACATTGTTGATGGTCAGTTTCTCGACACTTGAATTTGCCATACTGTTAGGGCTCATTATCTCTTTGTACATGTCTTTGAATGAAAGAAGCACTTGTACTATTTCAGTTTGACTTTGGATGACGTCTGAGTATGTGTCTGCTAAAAATTTGTTCTCATTATATGTGTTGTAAAAAGGCTTTGGATCTAAAACATTAATTTTGAAAGACACATTTTTAAAATCCTCAAATCTTTTACCTGTTCTATTTATATTAGAATCTAAGGACACTAAGGAGGATTCAAGCATTTGGATTTGGGGAAAATATTAGTTACTTTTTACTGAAAATATAGTGAAAAATACATTTCTTTACAGAATTCTAACGATTAGTTAATTTTTGTTAGAATTTCAAAATCTGGGCGTGTTTTCGACTTAAAACTTCCTAATGCAAATTATTACTTTGTAGTGTAAACAACTTTTCACACACAAATATCTCTGGGTTTATAGTGTAGAAACAAATATTATGTTGTTCGGAAAATAATGGCCAAATTGAAAAGATGCGTAACTCTTTAATTTTCATCTTAAGTCTGGGGCTTTAAATATGAAAACTATTATATTTAAAAGAAAAAACATGAGTCTATAGACCAATAGTCAATCTTAGAGAGAAATATACAGTATTTTCCAAACATTTTTAAACCAGAATTCTTTACAAGTCTTCTCCTTACTAATGACACAAAGATTATTCCAAAAGAATTGGCTACCGTTGAGTTTAGTATTATAAACACAACAATTCCTGAAATGTTGCCCATTTCGCATTATGGAAGCACATACAGAATATTTACTTTGAATGTACATAATTTGTATTGATTTTTTAGTTAAATATTGGTATTTAAGCATTTATACTCCTTGAATACGTTTGTATCCGATGGTGAGAGTCATTTTTCAAATAATTTTTTTTATAGACGAATAAATAAAAGAAAAATTGATTTCAAATGGGAATTTTTCTTGTTGAATACCAGAAAAATATCTGACAGAACTTACAAAATATTTTTAAAGCAATAAGTAAGGTAAACTGATTTCATGACGCGTGAGGCAAAACAAGATTGATATGTATATATTTTTTATCGATGTTCAAAGTTTGAACACACATACATACTTTCTTACAAATTATCAATTGTAATAAAAGGGTTTTGTAATCTCCGGAAATGATTTACAGGATTAGATAGGTTAAGAGACTTTATTTTATTACATTATAAAATTTCTTCTGTATTTTCTATTTTTTTAAATAATTTGTTTGTATGAACTTCTGAAATTTACTTCCTCAAGCAAAAAGGCTTTTAAACTGACAAATGCCTTACAAAAGGCACAATAACAGTTCCTTTTAATTTTCATGTATTCTGTACACCCAAAGTAAATGTCATGTATGTGCTTCCATAATGTGAAATGGACAATATTTAGGGTATCGTTGTCTTTAGGATATTACCAGCTATTGTGAGCGCCCAATCTACACATCGGAGGATTTTCTTATTTTGACTGTTTTTATTGTTTCATTCAATTTTCCATTTCCCCATTTTAATCTCAGACACATGACAGCACTTGGAGCTCTGGGCGACTGCTCGTGTTACCAGTGTTTCAGGCCAATAGAATTTTTGCAACCCTCCAAACTTGCACCCGGGGTGACTGCCCCCCCCCGTCGCCCCCCTCTTGCTACACTGATCTTTAATGTTGTGAAAAAATGTCAAAGTGAGGTTTAGATTATCATATGTAGACTATGTTTACTTAAACTTAAACTTACTTAAAAGTGAACGACTCCAGGTCTATTTGTATTTTCCCATTTGACATATTTTACTTATTCAGTGCTGTACCTGATTAATTATAACAATTATTTTACAGCATAATGATTATATAATTCATTAAATTCTGTTCAAATCAAGCAATTCTTTTTGCATTGTATTTTTTAATTTCAATCTTGGATTGAAACAAATTTAAACTATTTTAATTTTCAAACAAGTAAAACTCACTGTAAATTAAGAACCTGAGTATTTGTGGATCTATTTAAATGAAAAATTTGCAAGTTTATTCAAATTAAAAATTAACCTTCATGTCTACTCTATGAAATGAATAAGTTGAATGATTATTGTTACTATCTATTTTTATTATTATCTGTAAGATGGATATTTGTCCAAGTTTAATGCAAATATATAATTATTATATTCTGATCAGTCAAATTATCTAGCGTTTTAATATTTAATGTGACATGAAGGGAATAGCTTCAGTTTGTTTTATATGGACCCCATTTTAAATTCACTTATTAAAATAACTTAATTTCTGGTATCTCAACTATAAAATGTATTTTTCATCTCACGTTTTTGTCAGACAACTTATCAATCAATCATAAGTAAATACAAAAATTCTAATCCTTTAAGCTTTTGTTATTTTCTATAAAACTGCATTTTAAACTGCTGCTTTTAAATAATGAAAGATATCTTTAAGATGTTTTCTAGATTCAATTTATCAATACAGGTATACCTTGATTAGTGCGGTTAATTTATTGCAAAATTGTCTGTACTGTTCAAAATCGCACTGTTCAAGGTCTTATTATAATTCAATGTTTTTGTTTTTCCAACTTAGTTACATTAATTTTTACAGCAATACCGTAACTGTACTACATCAAAACCCACACCAATCAAAACTGCACTATTCAAGGTATTCCTGTACTAAGTTTTGAGTTCAAGTTAGTTTGAGCAAATGTATATCTTTTTAATACTTTTACTCTTATGAACACCTACACTAACCACTTTTACAGATTGTATTTTTATTATCATGATGACTTTTTGTCTGAATCCTCCAATTGTTGTCTACTTGTGTTCCTAATTGATCATTAGTCTTTGTTTTAAACAAATTAAATAACTAAATTAAGTATAATTTGAACAATAAGTAACCTACATCATTCTTTGCCTGTTAAATCTTTTTTAAAAAGCTTGCATAAAACAAGTATGATATCAACTGTTGAAATCAGTTAAAAATATAATAAAAGTATTTAACAAGACATGTTCAAAATGCCTCAATGGCATACACAATGTTTAGAGAAGTAGAAAATGTATAATTCAACACAGAGTTACATTTTCAGGACAAAATAACTGTTGGTATTTCTTATATAAATCTAGGTGATACATTTTATAAAAATCTAACCAAGATTATGTCCTGTAACCTGCAAACAAATCAGAAATATATAGACTGAACAACATTTTTTAAAGGAAAAGCTACACTATCTGCAATAATAGCATCCTGGCATACAGCCATAAGAATCAATGAACTTGGCCATAACTCTCAAATCTTGAGAAACCCTGTGTGCAATTTAGTGTGTGTGTGTGTGTGTGTGTGCAGGGGGGGGGTTGATTAGGTTTCTACTACTTGAAAACAGTCAGCCATATTTTATTACTAGCTTGATGATCATCCAAATTTATATTTGGAAGTTCAGGTTCCCCACATTAAAATGACCTTGTGTCACATCCTGTTCTCGTGGGCGTTTGGGTAAATAGGAGCCATATATTATTACTAATCATGATTTTAAACAAGATTTTCAAACAAAACAAATTATTGGTTTAATATTATGGGTAGCTTCAACTATAGAACTAATTTCACATTTTAAAACTTTTCAGTAAACACAAAAGAAAATTGCTCTTGAAATAATTTTTCAAAATTCATAAAAAATATAGATATATTAGTTTTAAAACTTTTAATCACTGCTACCCACAACACTGGTTTAAATACTATTGCTGGGTTTAGGTTATTCATATGTTCTGACATTTATATGTATCTATCTATGTATCTGGACTTCGCCCAGCCCTAACTATTCATAATAGAAACTTGAAATTTTGCACACAATGTGTAGGAAAAATTACCCCCCAAAATAGGTTTTTAGTGCGTGTGTGTGTGTGGGGCGGGGGTCAATTTACAATGTAAGTTTATGCCAAATTGATCCCTTAGTTTTTGTCCAGCAGCATTCTCACTTGTTTTTTTTTTTAATTTGGACTATTTAGTGATCATTGCCCACCACTACTGTTTAATTTACAAGGTAAAAAGAAGCATATAGGTGTCAGTGATTCATAATTTCCCTTGTAATGCTAGTTTTTGATTGTTTTCTGCATCTTACGTATATACCATTCTTATCCAGTGTGCATTCTTTTTCTTCAGAAGTTGACTCTCAAGATGATATGTTTTATACTGTAAGTGCCATCACAGAATTAACTAAGAACCTTATGTACCTCAATTTCAAAAGACTGATGCCAGAAGGGATCCCATAAAAGAAGACCATAATACAACAACCAAAGAAGCTTACCTCATCATTCAGAAATTACTTATTTCACTTACTGTGATATTGTCTTATTCATTGCAGTAGGAAATCATCTTCAGAATTACATTTACTCTGCTGTCATAAATAACAAGACAATATCATATTTGTACACAACTGTAACTATTTCATCAAGAATATGCATAAAATAGTAATGGAATTTCTAGCTCATCATTTTCAGAATATATTTGTTTAAATTATTCTTGAAGTTTTTAAAATCCTGTGATATGTTTTTTAGATATAATGTATATAAGATAACATAACATTTATATTTCTGAATTACTCATGTTCATTATTAATAGTTAGTTATCATTTTAGTATTTATTTAAAATTAAGAATTAAAAAAATGTTACCAGTTGAAGAGGTGATTGAAGACTTCAAAATGAATTTAAGTATGTTTCATACTTAAATTAAATTATTCTATATATTTAAATTCTTCAGCTGGTTTTATTTTGTAATAAAAAATGTTTAACTAAATGGTATCTTGACTTGTTTGATGATTTTTTGTGCTTTCTCTATTTTGGAGTATTTAAAGCGAGTTACAAATGAAAACATGTTATTTCAGAAGTTGCTGTTTCTTTTCTCAATATTATTTGACTGCAATTCAACTTAGTAGTTAGAATACTGTAAGTTTATACTTCACTTAATACCAAATACTAATAGTCCGGGGGTCAGCAGGACCCCCCCCCCGGACTCTATGGGTAGGGTACCAAAATGTTCCTTAGGATGTCTTCCTTCTGAAAAAAGATGTTCCCAAGAAAAAAGTTGCATAAAACAAAACGGCCACTAGTACACACCAAGACATCCAGAATTTCATATCTCATCTCCCAGTTGACATATCTGTGTACTTTAAAAGGTTAATTCATGGTTTTCAGACACTTTTTACCATAAAAGTAATTTTTAATTTATAGATGTTCCAGCATTTTACAAGGAAAATTCAAGTATACTGGACTGTGGATTTAATTCATGATGGAGATATATACAAATATATATCGTTAGAAAGAGAATTTCATCAGCTTTCTAACAATGTATCTTTCCACAATCTATAGATATCCATACACTGTTGGAAAGCTGATGAAATTCTCATTCTAACGATATATATATGTATATATCTCCATCAAGAATTAATTCCACAATCCATAGAATTTGGACTGTATACTTGAAATTTCCTTGAAAAATGCTAAATACCTAGCTTCATGTTTTTTGCTGTAACTTTGTATACTCAACAGATACAAATTGACAAGATACATTGTTAGAAACATTTTGGTACCCTACTCATAGAGTCCGGGGGGGGGGGTAGGTCCTGCTGGCCCCAAGACTATAAGTTATAGATAAGTCTCTTTCTTGATATTTACTCAGCTTTAGGTTAGTATAGCACAAGGCCACAAGTGTGACACACCCAGTGAGGATCAAACTCACTACAGTAGTAAGGGTTTTCAAGACTAGCTTGCTAACCACTGCTCCATGGTGATGTAACACTCAATATGAAGTTCAGCAGAAGGCCATAGGTGTGGGGCACCTAATGAAAATTGAACTCACTACAGGAGTAATGTGCTAGACAAGCTTCCTAACCAATACTCCACAGCAAGGTGCCATAATAGTTGCCTCATGAATCAACTTCATCAACCATTGAATTTGGTACAAAGTAAAATTCATTATCTCACATTGTTAATGCAGTGATAACAATAAGTTCTGACAGCAAACAGCTTATTTATTATTGGAAGAGAGAGAATGGGATTCATCTAGGTAACATCTGCTAGCTTGTGTTTGGCACATTGCCACTGGCCATTTCTTTAGTCATAATTAATTGCAATCACTGAGTTTGGGTTTAATTGGGTGATTAGGTACAGGATTCAACAGCCCCTTTTATTGTTGTCCCTCTTTCCAACAGTGACTAATGAGTTTTCAACAAAAAGTGTGAATGGACTTTTTTTGTTTGAGACAGTTGGTAGGAGGTTTAGCAATAGCAAAGCTTGTTTGTCACGCTCCTATCTGAACAAGGGGTGGGCAGTGGATAATGAAGCATTTGCTTACTTAGCTGGATTAAGGACCATCCAACATATCGTCTAAAGTATATATAATAATGACATCAAAGAGAAAACATAGTGCTAGAAGTAAAACACTAATTTTTGGATAAACTAATCCTATTTCAAATACTACAACAGGGCTACCATTGAAAAATCCTCTTTTCAGCCATTTGGCTCAATTTAAAGTGCACTATATGTTCTTATTAATTAAATGGAAAATTTAAATGTAAATAGGATTATATAATAAAATGACACACTATGTCTAGACAAATTTCTATGAAAGAATTATAAATTTTCAGGTTTTTAGGATTAAGATATATGTTAGAAACCGTCAACCAAAACTGTCACCAAAACTGTAAACATAAGTTTCTTCAGTTTTCAAGTTGGTCTGGCTGGCTGGCTATGTATCTATCATGCGTACAAGCTGCACCAATGGAGCTAGAGGGCTCAAAATTTGAATATTTACTCCTTATTATGCCTAGGAAAAACATTGAAATCACCCCCCAATAATGAGTTTTTGGTGGGGGTTCAATTTGCAATGTAAGTTTATGCTAAATTGATCCAGCAGCATTCACTCTTGTTTTCTTTAAAAATTTAGACTTTTATAACAACCGAAGGTGAGAGAAGTAACTTATTCATTGACCACCCCTTTTTCCCAATTTTCTAATTGATCACCCCCAACACAGTATGCTGTCAAAAGATGTTTCTATTGTGTGACTAACCAGACCCCTTTTGCCATTTGTCTGAATAGTATTTTTAATTTAGCAAATCTCATTCAAATAATATTTTATTTGTCTGATCTAATCTACTTTTCTTAATTAACGACTTATTTCTTTTTAGTTGTTTCACAAAATCTAAATGAAGCTGGAATAGACACACTTTGTGAATTACATTAGAGACTTATGGTTAATGTTCTCAGGGCATGATTTAAAAAATCCAAATCTGCAACATAAATAGATATCAAAATCCCTCAATGAGCCGCTGTACTAAGCTAGCACCTCTTTAAAAAATACAAATAATATCTGATTTAAAAGATTAAATAACATACAGTTTCACTAAGTAGCAGTTAAGAATAAGGTTAGTGGTTTTACTACAAGAATATGACTATAAAACTAAGTGGATCAATGTGAGAGATCATTTAACATATTATTCTTTTTTATTGTCTGTTCAGGGTTTTATATAATAACTGCTTTATAACAGTAATAGCTACAATAGTACAGAATTGTCCAAAACGATCAATGAGGATTTTCGGATGATTTTTAAAGAGATGTGCTCTTATATAAATAACCTTCATATGCTTCCTTTCAAGTACGGAAATCATGAAAATATATTTCTTCATTTTTTTGTTATTTCCTATTGAAATAGATATAAATACATATTAAAAAGAAATTATTAGACTAGTTTAAAATATATTGATTATAAAAACTATGTAGTCTTGTATTACTACTAATTCTGCTTGTAATCTTATAAATATACTAGTAAAATACCTGTTGCTTTGCTAACAGTATACCTAGGGTTGGAAATCTAAAGCACTGTAGTAAACTCATGGGAACCGTCCCCGGCACTTAACCGGCACAGACATTCAAAAGCAAGTTCATTTCCACCTCATTTTACTTTTGCGCCTTTCTTCTTTTCTCGATGGCTGAGTTCAGCCATTCTCCTTTAGCGAATATCTTTATGTTTCATCCCTATCCTTTTGTGTACCTCTACCCTGCTTCTCTCTACCTCTCTCCACCCTCTTAGCAGTCTTTGTGTTGTGATTCCATTCTCAGAATCATTCCTGTACCCTCACCCCATACAAGATAAAATTTTAATTTTTAAAGTGTGACAGACGGAAGAACAGAAAAGTATGACAGATGGATGAGGGAGATTTACTTTTTTATCACAACTTAAATCAGGTCATCAATCTATGATCGTGAGTAGACAGTGCAGATCGGGAGTAAAGAATAACCTCACGGTCTCAATAATCCTTTTTCCATTTGTTGTGTTGCGTAAGAAGAAATATATTAAAGAATATACTTTACACTATGCTGTCAAATTTGAAGTTATTTTCCCCCGAGGCAACGCCGGGTATCTCAGCTAGTATAATATCAGTACATGATATAAATAATTACTATCAGTTAGGCAGAACTTTACTTGCTCAGAACCATGTGTGATGAATGAAAATTTCTAGATGTTTATTCAATATTCATCCTAGACAAGTTTTTCCAATGGGTTTTTGTAGTATCAGGTGTGCTCAATAACATACTAAAAGTCTACTACAATCTGACCACTGGAAACGTATGATTTCTAAGATGGTGTCCAAGATAACTGCTGAATCCTTAAAATGCCCAATACTCCTTCATTAATCATCCTAGACAAGGTTTTCCAATGTTTTTTTGTATTATCAGCTGTGTCTAAGAGCATATCAGAAAATCAAAGAAGGTATTTTGAATCATGCTGGAAATCCTTTGGGTTAAGAATTCTGTGGTTTGGCTAATATGTATTCCAATGCTGTAATACAAGATGATATTGAAGTTGACATACTTGAGCGTTATTCAAAATAACAAAAGAGGTATACAGAATTCATCAGAGAAAGGTTAATCACAAATTCAGAAAAATCAATATGGGACAAAATTCATTTTCATCTACAGCAAAGGTCAATAAATGTAAACTTGGAGAGAAGATTATTGAGCTAAAAGAAGAACAAGCTTTGCTTACTCGGTTTCTTCTCATACAGAGAGCACAACCAGAATTAATGGAATTATCCAAAGCCATTGGCAAATTTGAATTCACTGCAATTCCCAGTTCTCTTTTATCAGCTGAAGGCCTAATGCTTATTCCAGCAGACAAATTTACCTTGATGAACGAGACAGAGGTTGCTGCTGATAGTGGAAGTAGAAGAATAGAAATTACTGGGAAAACTGCATACATAATCATCATTATTGATGCTATGGTAGAATTTCAATCACTGAAAAAAGATGAAAGTATAAAGAACATTGGACAGGGGCTAATGAAGGCAGAGTTCTGTTTGGTTCACTCAATGAGCAGACCCGGGGGGGGGGGAAGAGAGCCAAGGGCATTGATCCTATCAGGTTTCATGTGACAGAATAAATTAATGTAGGAGGAATTAGTATGAGGACTCTTCTATCAGATAGCAATACTTAAAGAGCAACTGACAATTCTCTTTAAAGATGTTCTGTTAAAAAGGAATGATTATTTATTTATTTTAATATTGAAATCCAGTGCAAATAATGTTTTAAAGCATTCTTAGCTAATGTTAGAAAAATTGAAGAAAACCTTTTTCTGATTAAGCATCTTAATACCCCTAAAAATGATAAGAATATCGCTTTTAGCATCCAAATCCAGCATGAGGGTTTTTTTAATAAATGCAGCTAACTAATTCAATGGTCATCTTTGACACCATCTTGGAAATTATATCTTTCAAGTGGCTAGACTATGGTAGACTTTTAGTATGTTATTGAACACACCTGATACTACAAAAAAACATTGAGAAACCTTCTGTTGCAATCTTTTTAGGAGTAAGGTGTGTTTTTTTTAATAAATGCAGTCGACTAATTTGGCAGCTATCTTGAAAATTATACCTTCCCAGTGGTCAGACTGTGGTAAACCTTTGATATTTTATCAAACACACTTGATACTACAAAATGCCTTCGGAAAAACATGTCTAGGATGAATAATGAACGAGTAATGGATATTGTAAGCATTATAGTAGGAAGGGAGAGAAAAGAAAGTTAGGTAGTTTAATTAGAGGGTTGGAAGGGAGTGGGGTTGATGGCTGCTACTGATACTATGTTCTGACAGACACAGCTTTTATTATATATATAATTTACTAAGCTTATATTAGTTTGGCACTAGGCCACAAGTGTGGGGCATCTGGTGAGGATTGAACTCATTATACTAGTATGATCTGCAAGACTAGTTGCTGACCATTACACCATGGCATTTTTTGTCAGTACAGGTGGTATTTTGGAGATACCACTGTCCAGTACTCTACTAGCTGACAGGATGACTATGCTCCCCCAGCGCCACCAGTCACTGCTCATTAAATTTCTTGGCAAATGAATATTTGTATCTTGGTATATCGACTAATCTATTCACCAACCAATTTCAGCTCCATCAACAGAACTTTGCTACGTGAGGCAAAGGTTTGAGGGAGGGTAGAATTATTTGCATAGTCAAGTGTACATTCCTCAAAATTGTTATGTGTAAAGATCTGAATGTATCATTAGTATATTTTAAACATATCTTATATCAAGTATAAACTCTAAAGAACTAACTTTTGTTGTACCAAAATGTATCTGCACGTACGTGTATGTGCTTACAGATACTGGTTGGTAGTAGAGAGTACAGTTACAAGGTTTATCTCAGGTTTTATCATTGCTTACAAATTTGTAACACTCAGTACCATTAGATTATCAAGTAAGGTCACCTTTCTAATGGTCAGTTTATATCAACTTTAGTATCAAATTATAGACATTCAACAATTTATGAAAAGGACATTTTATTTCATATATACTTGCTTGCAGAATAACCACTTTTTTTATTGGGGATGTTTAAATATGTCTTGCTATTTTTGTCAAAAATAGAAAATTTTGATTGGAATTATTTGTTCACAGTAAACAACATTGATTAGGTTGGTAAAATCATGCATCTAGCTTAATCTATAATAGCATTTTCTGTATCTGTTCATTTCTAAGCTACTAGAAAATCTTTTTATGAAGCTCCAAACTGATGTGCAACAATATCACATCACAAATAATCAACAAATGATTCATTGGTAAAATGCATAAACATTTATTTTAATATTAATGCACCCATTGATGGAGTTAGATTGATACAGTTTTTAAAATCATCCACACTAGAGGATATGTATAGAAATGGTCAGTGTTTATCAATGTTGGGATGGTAGCAAAGAAACTAGCTTCTGCAAACAATCACTATACCACTGGGAACACTCCTGCTTAGAATAGCATTGTTACATAGCCAAATATTTTTCAATAACCTTGTCTATCGACAATTTTAGAGCATAAATGATGAAGGTGACTCTAAAAAAACATGTTTGTAAGTAATCAATATTGGATTAACAAACTGGAAGAACAGTTGATTTCCTTAATTTTATTTCTACTTATCATCCTCAGAACATTAAGGATGTGTTTCATCCAATGTATTCTCCAACAAATAACAATGATATTTAATACTGAATTTATTCTTAAAATACCTTGAATGGTAAAAGAAGGATTTATATATCTTTTTCTTTTATTATGAAAATGTGTTTTTCTTTTTTTGCTTTTATTTTCAAAGTTAGACAAAAAAAGTTTTGTTCATTTTTTTTTTTAAAGATAAACAGGGGATAAATATAGCATCACCCATTTTCTATTATGAAAATCTTTTAAAAAGTTCTTTTGAATGGTTAGAAGACTTTGAAACCAAGCTGTATATTTCATAAGGACCAAGGTCAGTATTCCTAATAAAAGACATCAGAACATTTTGTCATATGACAAAGATTTCAGCAACTTTAGTGCCACAAATCAAATTATCTTCTTTTGAGTTGGACTGATTTGTGATCATGGATGTGGGTTAGGTCCACTACATTCATCAAGTAACTAAATAAATGACAAAGAAAAGGAAACGTTCTTCTCTTCCAAGAATGATCAAGATTCTAACAAGTTTTCTGGTAACTAAACATTACTGATCAACTATCTTGCAACATCATCATCAGCCATTATGAGTCCACTGATGGACAAAGGCTTTTCCCAACTCCTTCCATGACTGCCTATTTTGTGCTAACCTCTGCCAAGTCTTACTGGCAAATTTTTCTATCATGTCCCTCCATCTTGTGTCTGGTCTTTTCCTACTTCGTTTACTGTCCCATGGGCACCAATCGGTTAGTCTTTTGCCCCATCTATTGTCATCTCTCCTTGCTAGGTGGCCAGCCCATTTCCATTTTTGCTGCTTAATTAGTTGTACAATATCCTTCACTCTAGTCCTCTCTCTGATCCATGTTGTTCTTTTTCTATCTCTTATAGTTATCCCTAACATTGCTCTTTCAATGGCTCTCTGTGCTATTCTAAGTTTGTTTTCAGCTTGTTTTGTTAATTTCCATGTTTCGCATCCATAAGTCATGGCTGGTATTATGCAGCCGTTGTATACTTTACGCTTTAGGCACATTGGTAAGGTGCTCTTCAAAATATCTGTATTCATACTGAAAGCCTTCCAACCTATCGTTATACGTCGTTTTATTTCGCAGTCATGGTCTTTCTCTAACGTTATCACCTGTCCTAGGTAGATGTATTCATAGAGTCTTACCTTCTATCTTTATGGATTTTTTGGGGACTTTATCGTTGAACATTACTTTTGTCTTTGTTCTGTTCATCTTTAAGCCTACTTTTTTACTTTCCCTATTTAGATCGGTTAGCATGTTTTGTAATTCTTTGGATGCTTCCGACATCATAGAGATGTCATCGATAAATCTTAAGTTACTTAAGTATTCTCCATCTATGTTTATTCCCATTCCCTCCCAGTCAGTTTTTCTGAAAGATGCTTTCAAGGCTCGCTGTGAATAGTTTAGGTGATATTGTATCGCCTTGTCTTACTCCCTTTGCTATCTTTATCTTGTTAGTATCCTTATGTAGTCTAATTATTGCAGTGCCAAATTACATATATGTTTTGGATAATTTGTTGCATTGCGTTGTAGACTGCCGTGTGTTCTACCAAGTCAAATGCTTTCTCATAATCTACAAAGGCCAAACAGAGTGGTTTGTTGTATTCTAGGGACATTAGTTGATTTATTGCATGTAGGTGATCTATTGTTGAGTAGCCGCTTCTGAAGCCTGCCTGCTAGGATGGTAGTTACCAAGGTATGCTTCTATTTCTGAGAACAGCAAGCCCAAGAAATTCTTCAAATAAAGCAATCCACCTATTCACATGGATGGTGATCTTTATTGTACTGTTTTGAACTGATTAACCTACTATTTTACTCCTGTCATCTAGCTTTCTGAATTCCCTTACATGGAGAAGTACATTTTGAAAATGATAATATCATTTCTGCTGATAAGTCATTCTTCTGCCTGCAAGAAGAAACCTCCCTCCCTAGCAAAATCTAGCCTATGGAAGAAGAGTGTACTACACCTTCAAGAGAATTATGTAAAAAAATTATAAGTAGGCTTCCTCACAGTCAAATCTGTTTCAAGTTACTGTAATGTTGTTTGATATTAGTGCCTTTGTTGCTTGTTGTTAGTTTCTGTTTTAGCTGTGTTTAGTTGAACACATTTGGTTCACAACCAGATTAGCTGTGTTTAGAAAAGAACGGAGAGACGGAACAAAGATGTGCTTACAGTGCAATTGCCTGTGAAGAAGAGAGCCTCCCCATTCTCACTTCTGGACCGCGTTTTTGGGACCAGAAATGGATTGGGGGCTGCTGGGAGCTTGCTTCGGTGTGTTTATTTATTATTAAACATAAACATTAATACATACATATATAGACATTAATACATACATGTATAAACAATACAGTTACAACTATCAAAGAGACATCTTAGCTGCCTTGTAAACAAGCACTTATATAAAGAAATATACTATGGGAATTACTTTGTGACTTCTGCTCACTAGTAATTTGAAACTTTATGGTCATGTATGTCTACCTCAATGTGTACCTCAAGCAGGACAATATTAGGCTAGTAAGGTCAACCTATTGAGTCCTACTGTAGTTTTGTGTTTACATTTCATGTCTGAGATCTTTTTTATGACTTGATTTTAAAATGTTTATGTTTGGAGAAGAGACTGTGGCATCTGATAGCTTGTTCCAGATAGGAGTGGATCTGTCTGAGAAGAAGTGTTCCGGTGGCTGTTTGAATTTGTAGCTTCTTGCTGTGACCTGCTTAGGAATGGCTGTAGCATGATTTTATCTGGACAGATGCTGCATTTATAGTAGGAGAGAGAAGAGGGAGGGAATAGTTCTATAGAATTTGTGTTTCTATTTTTAATCTTATCAATAAAGTAATTCATTGTTCATTAATCTATATATTTTTTGAAGAATCTCAGAACTTCTGAAAACAACTGGAAAAATGATTCATTGCTCTTTGTTACGAATGCACAATCTTCTGAACGTTTCTTTTTAATTAAAGCATGTCACCTTACTCTTTTCCTCCCCTCCTCTATCACAGTTTCATTAGCAAATGGCAATTTGAAAATCCATATAATCCATATAATCCTTTTTCTGATTTTCTAAACACTCAGATTAAAAATATCCAGATTATTGGCTAAAAGTGGATTAAGAGCTTAGCAGAGTAGCAGCTGCAAGTATCTGAGTTCATGAGTAATCCACTCACTCACTGCTTACTGCATTTTATTTGAAAATTTTTAACCGTTTTTTTATTCATAGGATAATATATTGAGAATAGGCTTCATTTAAAATCATTACAGTATTAATAGTCTCACAGAAATTGAGATAAATAGATATTAAAAATACTCGATAACTTTTCATAATAAGAGTAAGAAAATAATTTTGAGACAATCTTTTAAAGTTAATCTAAAGTATATTTAATAGATTAGAAACCATCAACCAAAACTGTCAACATAGGTTTCTTCAGTTTTTAAGTTGGTCTGGCTGACTGGCTATGTATCTATGTATCATGCATACAGGCTGCACTAATGGAGCTAGAGGGCAGACAATCGAAACATTTACTCCTTATTATGTAAAAAAAACCTTTTTTATTTTAAATTCACCCCATAGGTTTTTTGTGGAGGATTCAATTTGCAATGTAAGTTTATGCTAAATTGGTCCCTTTGTTTGTGTCTGGTAGCATTCACATTTATTTAAAAAAAATCTTTTCTAATTTTTTAATTGATCACCCCCAACATGGCATGCTGCCAAAAGACATTGGTTGCATGACAGTTTCTATTGAGTGACTAACCAGACCTGTTATACATAAAATCAAATCCAATGATTTATTTATTAATCACAACATAGATTTGACAACAGCATATGTATTTCAACTTATGTTTCAAAGGAAAACATTAACCTCCACTGCAAAATATGAATTTTTAGGGTTTTAGAAGATAACATTAACAAAAAGCACCTTTTTAAAGACTTCTGCTGATATAAAATGTCACGCTGATACTGCTGTAATGCTTATATTTTAAAGGCACCAAATGTTTGGTTTGGTTTCAGAAAATCTTTGGGAGAATTTCAAGTCTGCATATTGATTGTAAAACTTTTTCTGATAAGATAGAAAAGATTTTTTATTGATGTTCTTTCCTTATACTTAATGGTTCAGCTTAACATGGCCATAATGATAATGTGGCATTGTATTTTGATGTTTGACAGAGTTTAGGAGTGATTCCAGTGGCAGATCTACTATTAAACTAATTGAAGCTTAAGCTTCAGGGCCCCTAATCCCGGAGGAGCCCCCGGAGCATCTTTTTTTTAATGAGTGAATTTTTCAACAAAATTGATGCAGTTTTTGTACAGATCAAGCACAGAGATAAGTGATCGGTCACTAAGCGAAATGATATTTAAGCCCATGTGCTTCTTGGAAGTGCTGTTGAGAAAGGTCCTACGTTCAATGTGATCACACCCGTGTACTCCTTACAAATACTTTAGCAGCTTTGCCATGCAATTACTAAAAGTCAACTACAGTGAGTAAAAAAAAAAAAAAATTTAAACTATAATTTTTACTACCCTATTGTTACTAGTTGCGAACGGGCACCCATTTTTTTGTCACTGATTTCAAAGGGGCGCCCGTTTTTTTGTCGCTGGTTGCAAAGGGGCCCTCCATAACAGTTCAACCTTCAGGGCCCCCAAAATGTAGATCCACCACTGAGTGTGTCTCTTTGCTGCTAACCTAAATATTGGAGTATTTTACATCAGAAAAGATGATTGGTGATTACTTGGTTGTAAAAATATGTGCTCTCAAAAATCCACAAAGAATCATGGTAATGATATTCATGATCTCTTCTTTCTCTTTCTAAACTATTATCACTTTTTAAAATCTTTATAGATTATGTGTGGTAGGATCTTCCTTTATTTTACTTACTTTTTCTCTCTCTCCCCACTCCCACACACAAAAGTCATTGATATACCAAGGTCATATTCACATCAACATTTTCTAAATTTTAATGGGTTGACATCAGGAATGACCTCTTATTACAAAAGAATGTGTGCTCACTGAAAGTCTCTTTAAAAGCATAGCAAGAAAAAATATGATTGTAATGTTTTGTATAAAGGAAGAAAATAATACCCCAAAACATTTTTTGTTAAGTATTTGATTAACAAACAAGAAAATAATCACAAAAGTATATTTTATAGAATGACTTTGAGCTTTCAACCTTTTGTTTCAAAGTCATTCTATAAAATATACTTTTGTGATTATGGACAATATATATAAGGGGCACCCATTTTTTTGTCACTGGTTGTGAAGGGGCACCACACTATATATCTTCAACCCTATATATATATAGGGTTGTTAAAGTTTAAGAAAAAAGTGAAAAAAGGAAAG
>VCCN01000158.1:2853404-2864200 GCA_006491835.1 Architeuthis dux | reverse complement strand
TATACAGTGAAAATTTCAGATCAAAATTCAGCTAATATCTATTTCAGGCTGTATTCTTATTGATCCACTTTTGTATATATGCATGTATATATGTTTTTATATATATATATATTTTTCTATTTTTCTAAATGATTCATTTATTCAGAGTAAAGTTTGCATTATTTCCAGTTAGCCCAATAAGAAATAAAGCAAACACTGGATTCCCTTGTTTAGATTGTTTAAATAAGACATTTTAAAATAAGTAGGAGTCTTCTTTTCAGTTTTGTTAATAAATAGAATATATCATCTGTATTTTTCTATTTTAAAAATACTTCTCTCTACTTTATTTAGATAAAAAAAGAGAAGAAGTCTTTTTTTTAACTTTAAATCTCTAATCTCTAATCTAATTTCTCATTTTTTTTATTGGTCTCTTGCTTTTTTGTTCTATCTGTATGCCCTTGTATTTACAAATATAAAGTCTGACTGTTCTTTCATATTTTTACTATCAGTTCCATTACACATTACATATTAATGTTGTCTGTTTTTGGTTAATTAGTCTATTGAAACTATCATTAAAGTTGACTCAACAAAACTTAGACAACGGAATTAAATGAGGTCAATCTTTCAGTTAACACCAAAAAATGACAAGCTTGGCTGCTGCAGCATTAAACTCCACTCCCACTTCTATTCCGACTGAAGATGATTACTGCAACTTTTGTATGTAATAAATATATTTGTAGGAATATAAGACTTGTCAGTTTAGCTCAGTTGGTAAGAGAGCCGCCTTCCAATCACATGGTCGTGATTTTTAAATCACAGAAATGTTAATTTCATATATAAGTTTGGCTTAATGTGACGTGATAGACAAACAGTGAAGAGTTTAATCCCTAAATTTGGTGAGGATTGTTCTTGTTGTTCTTGTTCATGTTGGGGAAAAACAAAGTCAACTCCAACTTTGACAATTATTAGTTACCTTGTTTAATCCATGTTGTACAGAATCTGACACTGAACTTTGAAATTTTCATTTTCTTGATATATGAGGTTGATGCAATGAAATCTTACATTCTTATCTGTCATTACATTCACATATTTTTAAAATCTACTGTATCCAGGAGCAATTAATTTAATAAAAACTTCCTTAAATGATAAACTAATCATTCAAAAATGTCCTCATGGTACATTTTGCAGCATATTTAATCTTTGTTACAGAAATATCAATGAAGATGCATAATTTTGACACTGTTTTCCAATACCCAAATTTCAGAGGAAATTACACAAAAGTAATTTTTACTCCAAAGAAACCATACTGAAGATACGATAATGTTAATATGTATTTTCAACTGTCAAACTTAATGATAAAACTTTTAACACCATCATATCAAGTCTTCACCAAAAAAGGCCCATCATAACATTTTGATAATTTGAAAAATGAGTTTAAACAGTTTGTTATAGTATTAATTCACTGACTTGTATCAGCAGCTGGGTCTTATCACTTACTCATGATAATGAAAGTACTAATTGTCTACTACACAGTTATATATAAAAGATGAAATGACATCTGGACATGTGGATGAATGGAATTCTACAGTTAAATTTTGTACAGTTCTAGGTTCCTCTTGAGCAACAGGTTGTACCTATAGATTCTCTTTGCTACATAAGAGTAATAATTCATAGAAACCAGAATTTTAAAACTATAGCTATTGAAAATAAATAAAATAGATGAATAAAAACCTGGATATTTAATTCAAGATAGATAATATAATCGAATTAGATGAACCATAAATCCATGTTCATTGATTTAGGCATTCAATTTTGATCTGACTACAGTGTATTGAATATTTCCTCTTTTGTAATGTATTTCTTTTTCTAATAGTAATGACTCTATTAATTATATATATATATCGACTTGGTTTAATGTGACAGGACAGACAAACCAAGAAAGTGAGATTGGTTTTTATATGTAACTATTCCACCTGTTGTGCCTCACGTTCTTCTATAGATGCCAAGAATTTTCAACCTTTTGTCAATTAAATGCCTATTTTTATAATTAAATTCTTTCCTTTAATACATTGTTTAAAAAATATTATTCTGACTTAGGTAATAAGTAATACATGTAACCAACATTATTTTCATAGTGAAAACACTGAAAATGAATAAAAGAAAATTTAATTTGAAAGTATGATTACCACTCTACCCATGCTCAACTACTAATGGGATTTCAAAAAGTCTCCAGGTACAACAGGTTAACTCTCCCTTTGTATGCAGGCTACAGCATTTTCATAGCAGGTAAGTTAATCGCAGGGATTTTCATAGCAGAAATGGCTATTTCCTAGCCACTTTTTATAGCTGGAATGAAACGAAACGATAAAAGTCAGGTTCATCTGGTGTTGCTAATCTGTACTTAACTTTACTTTACTATGCTACTGTAGCATAGTAAAGTAAAGTTAAGTACGTATTTATAATCATTGTTTTTAAAACGTGTTTTTTTTTTATCTCTGAGATTATTAACAAACAAAAAAATTAGATTTAATTTTTATAATGTTTTTTTTTTCAGTGATGATTACTACACAACTTTATTTAAAAAGATTTTATTTTAAAAGTTTTGAATAACATTGTAAAAATTATGACACCAGATGAACCTGACTTTTATCGTTTCGTTTCGTTTCGGCTATAAAAAGCGGCTAGGAAACAGTCATTTCTGCTATGAAAATCCCTGCTTACCCACTATGAAAATGACGGATACATTGTATGCATGTAAGACCATTGCTTTAATTTTGGCCATCAGTCCATCAAAATATAGCAAAGCACCCTACAGACTAAATATGTCCCATAGTGAATATCTTCATAAGATCCACAGTGTCTTTTGCAAAGAACAAATTACCAAGAAGTTTACTTTTGCAAACTGAGTTAACCACACATTCATCTAACCAGGACCATAGTTGATTGTAAATAACTATTTAAGAAAGAACTGGTTGGCTGAAATTAAGGAAAACCTTCACACTGAACAATTCAAAAAGAACAAAATAAAGGCAATAGGTGAAAATTTGTAAATCCTTGTCAAGATAATTTTTGGGATTTCATTGATGTTTCAAAAAAGAAACAAAGAAAACTTCTAGAAATAAAATTAATAAAATAAGTATAAATCATAAAAACTAATAAATATATGAATAATAGAAACAATAATGAATTTTAAAAATATCAATAAATTGTATAAAATAATTACCTATATAAATAAGTAAATTATAATACAAAAATAGAAAAGTAACTATAAATAATAAAAATGAATATAATAAAATAAATATCTACAAAAACTAGCAATATATTAATAAAATAAAATTACCATTAAAATGTAACAGATGGATAATTTTGTAGGATACAAATTAGAAAATAAGCTGTTTTTTCTTATGAATCTGATCTCATACCTGCTATGCATTTTTAAAAAAGATTTCCAGCATTAATAAGATTTGGGGTTGAATGACACATAAACTTTATGATAAAAGAGCAGAAAAAATAGTTTATGGCACTTGTAACCCAAATTATTATTTTTATCTTAGAGTCATAGAACCAAGCTTTTTTCATGTACAGAAATAGTGTAGTTGTCAAATTTAAACATATTTTAACATTGAATATATTTATACATATATATTTAACTGTACCATTATTATTGAACTGTATTATTATCATAAGAGCATTTTTTAAAATCACATTACAAGAGTAACAGCCAAGAGGAACAAAGAACAAAATAAAGAGTGTAAAAGTTACTATTTTAATGGAAAAAAAAGAAATTACAGAACACACCCTACAGAAAATGACAAAAATAGTTTATAAAATGGGTTTTTTAATCTGATTGCATCAAATGGTACAACAGAAAAAAAAGTAAGTACCAATTGGTGACAACAAAAGTGAAATCATAAACCATGAACAAAACAAGCTACGGCTTGGAAATATCTGGTTAAGTATATACATGCCATTAATTTTGTCCAATTGAAACTATAAAAATGAATACCTATTTAAAAAGAACAAGTATTCTGTTGATACAGACTCTATGACTCTATGGTTATACTGTTCTTCACAGAGTCATGACTTGATAACTAAATGAAGATTTAATGGAAGGAGGTGAAAGGCAGCAAGGAGTTTTCTTGAATCTAAAGATAAGTTTTGACTAATTTAAAGGAGATTCCATTGCTGGTAGCAAAGGGACACTAATTGAAAAGGGACTCCACTGCTGATAGCAAAGGGCCACTAATTGAAAAGAGACTCCATTGCTGATAGCAAAGGGACACTAATTGAAAAGAGACTCCATTGCTGATAACAAAGGGACACTAATTGAAAAGAGACTGCATTTCTTATACGGCATGGACAGAAGAAAATAATTATAAAAACAAGAGCAGCATGGCTGTTGTTAGCAGTTCTCTGATACTGTCCATGGGTTTATTATCACTATATTTGAATGCTTACAAAACATCCATGTAATCACAAAAATTCATGAAACATTTTATTTTTAATTTTCAGTATCCATGGATCACCCAGAAGCTATAACCACAGCATGTGAAAATAAATTTAAAAAATTGATATCTTACACAAGTTTTTCAACATGATTTTTATTTATCAACTTTTTTTTTTTGGTGGTACTTGAATGAGCGCAAAATCAATAGAATGCAATAATCTTTTGTTGGTAACAGGTGTCATTTATTTACAAAGCCTTATTCAGTCTGGCACAATGCTGCAAGTCGCTTACAGTACCTGGTGTTTCTTGGTGGTCACCCATCTAAGTACTGATCAGGTTCAATGCTGTTTAACTTCAATGATCAGATGAGAACCAGTGCTTTTAGTGTGACTTGACAGTAAGCTTGATGCCAGATGTCAGTTTAATATTTCAACTGAAGTCATTTTGTCTTGATTTTCTTGTTCATAGTTTATGAATTTACTTTTGTTTCCAACACCCCTGACTTTTTTTTGTAATATCATCTATATGATTAAAAAAATGTAATTTTATAAACTAGCTTTTTTTTTAACAACTGTTCTGCTGGACATGGTTTGTGAATTCATCCTTTTCTTTTAAAAGAGTCACCTTGTGAAAATGTTCTTCATGGCTGTTACCTTACAACTCGGTAATGATTACCTTGAGATGGACAAAGAGCTAGCTATTAACCGAAACCTCTTATGACTCAGTGATCATGTGCCTCTTTCTTTAGAATTAGAGAAATGGTCAACATAAAATAACCATACTGACCCTTTATAGTTTTTGCTCTGATTAAAATTTACATTTTTTTTTTTAAATTTGATCTTGAAAAAATAACCATTGTCAATCATTTTTAAAAAAGGCATTTTGGAAGCATGAGATCAAATCAAAAATAGGCAGAAAAATTCAACTCAACAAATTAAATTTGATAATAACATTGATTTCTTTTTTGTTTAGGACTTTGGTCTGTCAGTGTGTAATGGACTTCTTGTGGAAGAAAGGGAAAGGTTATGGAAAAATAAATCTCTCTACTCAGATGTAACATTTTAAAACATTTTATTATATCATATTTGCCATGAACAGTAACTAGAGAAATGTTTTAAAAAATTGCTTACAGTTGAAAAGCTGCTGTTTACAACAAAAAAATGTAAAACTTTAGTCCCTGCAAATGGCATATGATAAAATTTAAATGATTACAAAACAAAAACAAAATTCATACCTATACACACACATAGATTCTGTTTGTCTATTTATCTAAGTATCCACATAAAAGAGTATTTATTTGTTCCTTTTTTATTTTTTGTTTTATTTTATTTTTTTATCTTTTTTTAACAGTTAAAAAATCCAAGTTCTAGAAATTTGCTGCATTTAGAGAATTTTTTAGTGGCTGTGGAAAAAGCAGTGTCATAATTTGTGCATTTAAAAAAAAAGTTTATATCTAGAATGAACAGCAATGAAACGTGCTGAAAAAGAATCATAGATAGATAGATAGATAGATAGATAGATAGATAGATAGATAGATAGATAGACTGATAGAAAGATAGATAAAGGTGTGGAACAGTGTTGTGGGAACTGGTAGTGTATATACTCAAACAGGCCAAATCCTTTATGAACAGGCACTCACGCAATTACATACAAGTTGACAAATACATACATTTAGAGTTGTTTTTCTTTTTCTTTAAAAAAGATTTTAAAAAACAAGACCAGTGAAATATGAATAAATGAAGATAATAAAAAGTGTTTATCTACAGAGGGCATTAAAAAAGTTTTTTTTGTATTTTTGTTTTTTCTCAAAAAGATTTTTTAATTTTCCTGACAATAAATACCAGGAAATATTTACCTATTTTATCTTTATAGTTTATCTATTATTCTAAATGAACTAACAAATTTGAGTTTATTAATTAGTTACATAGTATTTTCCTAAATACTTTTCAAGTGCATTATTATATATATTTATCCATGTATATATATACTATATTCATTATTATTCATTGTAACATTTATATGCTTAAATAAAGCTTTGCAAAACACTCCAAAGCTAACAATTTTAACAGATTATTACTTTACATTAAAGTGAATAAAATTATAATTTTATTTTAATAAATAAAATCATATGAGATAAAAATAAGCAGATTCAAATCGCAAATTTTATTTTAAAGGCAATTTAGAAATGAGTTTTATTCTCATTTAAATTCTACTTTGGTTAATCTGGCTTTCAATCAAATGATTAAAAGACAAAATCCTTTAGTTTATTTTCTAAAATGACCATTGATAACATTATAAGAAAAACCCTTTTTTTTAAATATTCATTATATTGAACTGTAACTGGATGGGTTTATAATTTTAGCATTTTTCTCTCTTTATTACCATCACTATTACCATCATTATCAAGATAGATTTTAAATTAATGTTTCTACAATGGCAGTTTACAGGATATATGTCTTTTTTTTCATTTTCTTGAATTTTTAAGTAATTTTTTCTTTCAAAATGAATTGTACATTATTTTCTTGCAAAAAAGAGAAACAAAGACTGTTACCTAATCTCTTATCTAATTGTAAAACTTTTATCTTCAAAAATATTTTTTGTAAATTTGTTTTAGTTTTATTTGAGTATATATAACCATGATAGTATCTAATAATTGAAAAAAAAGAAAAGTATTTTTATAACTTTATTACTTTTCTCTTAAGTTAAACCTTCCACTCAAGGAACCACATGCAAGAAAATTCATTAAAGTAAAAATCCCTTTCAATCGTGAGAATGCAAAAAACACTTCATATTTCTTTATCACTTCTTTTTTTCTTCATTTCTTTCTTCTTCTTATTTTCTTCATCTCCTGCTAACATTCCATTTCTCCCTGATCGAAATTTTAAATAACAATGTCAGGCAAACAATGTACAGTCAACTAATCATTAAAAGACTTCTCTATTTTATTTTAGTTCAAGCAATCTGTAAAAGTGAGGAAGCTCCAGCAAAAAAACTCAGCATCATCACAGACACTGCTATGTGATTGCTTCCTGCAAAAAAAAGAAAAAAGAGAATTAGACATTTACATATAATCATTCTACTACAATTTGACTGTACATATTTTGTATATTTTATGCCATGATTGAATATTAACTCAGTCAAACAATAAATAGATATTCACTGGAGTAGTTATACTGTCTACAATTCATATAATGCCATGGATTTAGGTAGGAGTGTGTGAAAAAATACAATGAGAGTTAAGAGTTATTTCAATGCCAAATTTAACTGGAAAATTCCACCCCAATCTTGTGCAACATTGTGACCATAATTACACCATATTTTACTATTAAAAGAATTTCTATGTCATCTATGCATTATAAATGGATTAAACCTCGAATTAGGATGACATATTCTAAATTCTTAAAAAATATAAATTGTAGCAATTCTTTTGGACCACTCCCTATACATAAAAAACAAAATCTGTAAAAAAAATAAATGAATAAAAAGATGAATTTTGAGGTGATGAAAATACAAAAGTAGTGTGATACAGAATGTAATATTGAAATAGTAAAGATATAAGGTATAGTATGAAAAAATATATGATGAAAATCTTATGCTTTGTCATATGAAATTAGAATAGAATAATATACTATCTTGTCATATCAAAATATTATAGAATATATATATATGATAATATGAAAAATATACAATAAACAAGTGGTATTGTAGATGATAATATTAAGCACAGCAGAATCCACATATATAAAACACAATGTGTATCTATGTATAGATATATATATATTTTGTGTGTAACACTTTTCAATGAATGCACAAATCTGATCCTAGGCAGACGGTCGGAGAGTGACATTGATCCTAGTCAGTGCACACAGATACTCTGATCTTGGGCAGAAGTGCCGATTGATACATGAATATACCCATCATTTTTTATGGGTACTATGCTAGAACTATACTATATTAGAAAATAATATATGCATGTAAAAATAGTTATACAAATAGAATATATAAAAAAACAATGCTGTTTAATGCAAAAATGCTGCATATTGAACACTGTGAAAACCCATAATGATCAAAGACTATTTATTTTGAAATGTAATATATAAATTTGTATAAAATGATTATTAAATCACTTATAAACATTAAACAACAAAATAAATGCATTTAATATGATTTTGTTGTGTCATAATTTGGAAAATGGGTTTTAGATGTATATATGTGTAATTTATTTTTACAAAAGTAGTCATCATAAATATATTCCATAAGATTAATATAATCAAAACGCTATTTTTTCAGTTGATTTTACAAAAGAAATATCAGATTTTTGGTATTTGATACTTTTTCAACTTAAGGTCAAGTACTTGTTTATAATGCTGTATTCTCTTCTTTTTATAGCTTATCTGGCTATGAAAAGTTTGGCACAAACTAGCTTTTAATCATTAAGAATAGGTGCTCTAAGTCAAGTATCCTATTTCCTCTCTTTGGTTCTCTCTGATAACAAAATGTAATTGTTCTTTGTATCCTTTTAAACCAAGTGTAGATGATGTTTAAGATTTGCCAAATTATTTAGGCTTAAGTCATTATTATAAGGAGAATTTAAAAAAAATAACCTTCTAACTTTGGATAACAATATACAACAATTTATACAAATGAGTAATGTCAACAAAAACTGCATAAAAACAAAGCAGTTTATTTTCATTTCTTTTTCTCTTCATTTTTTTACAACCTGTAATGAAACTGCTAACTAGAAACTAATATGAACTTTCGATTCCTACTTACTTAGACACTTTCATCGCAGTTAATTCTATTTTTTCCAGTTGACAGATACATGCAACTATGCTACACAGTCAATAGAACTACTGTATTTGACAGCATATATTGCCCCACCCCCCACCCCCACTTTTCCCCCCACAAAATGGCTCAAAAGGTAAACATAACCTTTGTTGTCCAGTCCCACATTGGCCAGAATATGAGGAGTAGTTAAAAAAAACTGGGTGATAAATGAAAGGAAGTACTCTAGAGTACTCTAGAATATTCCCTATTGAAATAAGGAAGGTCTTATATGCAATCAAATACAGTAACAACAACAGCTGAATAGAACTAGAACTTCAATACTAAAACAATAGAACCATTCTATATCTATGTCCAACATGCTTTACATTAAAATATTCTAGAGCAGAGGTTCTCAAACAAGGAGGAATTCACCCATGGGGAGATTTTAGGGTTACAAGGGGAAATTGGGACCACAGATTGGCAGATTCAAACTATTGAAATATTGGTCTTTCTACAAACATCAATTCTACAAAGCATCTTTTGAGCCGGACAATCTTCGAAGGGGAAATGATATTCTGAAATATGGTGGAAAGGGTACATGGGCAAAAACGTTTGCAAATCACTGCTCTAGAGATTCCTTTAAAACCTGATTCATTATACTTAATGACAGTCTGTGGCATTTTCGTTAGTCCTCCCCCATCCCAAAGCTAACATCCACAATTTTGAAGTATGGAAGCCTAGAAAAACTAAGAAAAAAAAGAAGCCTAAAAAAAAAAACGGCAACTAAAAAATTCAATTAGGTTGCATTTCTCGCCAACTAGAAATTCAATTTTAACTGCAATTTAATCTCAAATAATCAAAATATTTCAACCTTTCTGCAAATCAATCAGTGTTGTATATCTTTTTAGATCAGTTAAGTTGTCAGATTTTTGCAGCTTTGCCCGAAGAAGAGGCTAATGCTGTCAAAAGTTTGAAATAGGAAAAGATTAGCGATATAGGTCTTAGCATTTTGGGGTTCCCATTAGACCAACATTTTTGGAACCAGCAGGAATTGATATAAGTGTATTTCCTTAGCCAGCCGAGTGTTAGAGGTTAGAGGTTAGGATTAGTGTTTTCATTTTTGTGGTGGGGACTAATGAAAAAAAAACCCAGCAATTTGGTTCTTTTTTGGTGAGAAAAACAAAATGCAACTTAATTTTTAGGCTTCAGTATTTTATAATTATGGATGTTAGCTTTTATTGGAGACTAACAAAAATAATCCGACAGTCTTTGCCATTCATTTTCATGAAATAACTTATTGTTTTATAAAACTAGCTGATGATAAATCGTTTAATATTGATGTTAGTCAACAAAAATAAACATAAAAATTGTATAAACTTATATATAACTATACTTGATACAATTTTTTAATATTATTGCTTGCCTTTAAAATCAGCATTTAAAATGCTGATCATTACCTGTGCTTGAACACCAACCACAGACACCAAAAAGAAATATGAAACTACATCATCCACCAAGTAGGTCCAAGGAAGTGTGAATATATATATGTTGGTGGAAATGCATCAAGGCTTATCTTAATGATAATATATATATAAAAATATGA
>VCCN01000158.1:2801816-2819755 GCA_006491835.1 Architeuthis dux | reverse complement strand
TTATGGCTAACACACATATATATATATATCTTCATAAAAGTATATCTTCTATCTGTATATGTTTCCATTTTCTGCTAAGTTAATTAAAACTTGGCTTTATTTATTGATTACTCTTTCTCAACTGATCAATAGTTTTTGCCTAATTTGTTATTCAATACGTGTCCATCTTCCTATTTATTATTGAATATAAACTGATATAAAATGTTATCTTTCTATCGATAAATTCCAACCAGCTTCTCTCCCTTCACTTTCAGCTTCACTTTTAGTAATTCTCTCTTAATCTAAAATCATTTTGTCTTCCCCTTAATCAAAGCTTCTATTGATCTTTCCGTCTTTATAAATCAATCCATAGCATTATTCATTTGCCTGGATGTCAATCTATATTCACTCTCTCCTATGTCTATTGTTGAATTTAATCTCTCTCTCTCTCCCCATCTCTCTCTCTCTCTCTGTGTTTACCATTACTTGTAAATGCTCTCCCCTTCATCATAAAATAAACTTCTATCTCTGTCGTTATAGTCTATCAATAAAGCTAAAATTGCTTCTGGATATCACTGAATTCAGAATTCTCTACCTCAGCTTCATTATTCTCCCTCTCACACTCATTCTCTCTCTCTCCCTCCAATAGAATTTCTCTCTCTCATTCAGCCTTGATCTCTCTCTCTCTCTCTCTCTCTCTCTCTCTCTCTCTCTCTCATTATTTATTAATCTATCCCTCTTATGTCTCTTTTTCTTTCACTAAATACAAATCTCTTTCAGCCTATGATTAAATTATAACCTCTCGATACTAATCAATGACTCTCTCAATCAATTCATCTCTCTCTTTTATTCATCCCACCCCCTCTAAATTAAACCTTCTCTTTCTATTTCTCTATGATTGCCTTTTTGGTTTACCACTGGATTTAAATCTTTTTCTACTCTTGATTTAACCTCATTCTGTGAGCAGATCTAAACCTTATTTTGTCTTGTCATTAATTATAAATCTCTTTCTCCTTCTATTATTGATTCTGAATGTTTCTATCTTTGCATTATTCTGCCTTGTTACATCAGAAAACAAACGACTGTGTGTGTGTGTTTCAGTTAAACTTCAAACCTCGGGAATGTTCACTTCATTGACTCACTAGTAACCTTTAATCTTCTTTTAACCACAATTATATGCCACAACACCTGAACCTGTTATTTCAAATTCACAATGACCTTATTTCTATGTCCTTCAAGTAATTTTAGATTTTCAGCATAATATGCATGTCTTTTCTCATCATCCGAAGCAGACAAAAAAAGAAAATAGAAAAAAAATACAACAAAGATAAAGGAGTGATTCAGAATGAGTACAAAAAATGCTTTGTTATCTTTTATTTTCACACGTCTATTCAGATCAACTTCATGTTTCACAATAGGTGATGGTTTAAACAAAGAAAGATTTCAAGAAAGGAATTTAATTGAAGTAGTGTCTTGCGTATGGAGATGTAGGTGTTTTTTTTTTACCTACTTATGTTGCAGAAAGCTCAGAAACTACAAAGTTATATTTCATGAGACTTATTGATATATCTTATTTAAAAATCTAGAATTAAACAAAATGAGTCAACAAAGGGTTAACAATGAAGTTATTTCAACTTTATAAGCAATAATATGGTTCTGGTTATACAAGAATCATGAATAGACTAATCCCTAAAGAAATTATTAGTTGGAAGACAACAGAAGTAACGACTTTATTCAAAATGTAGGTAACTATAAAAGGTATCTAGTGGCTATTCAAGAGATGTTGAAAATGGCCTAAACAGACGTAACATGTGCATCAGAAGACATACACAAGACAGAACTATGTTTATAAAAACGTTGATTTTGAAATTTTAAGGTTTTTAAAAGAAAAAAGAATTTGAAGTTTTAAAATTTTAACATTTATAATGTCCAGAACACTCAAATTGAAAATAATTTTCAATTTCATAGTTTATAGTGGCTATTCAGATCATATATATTTGCAAGGGATGGATTTCATTGTTTTAAAGTGATACTGAGTCAAATGAAGTAAGTCAAGTAATATTCGGGCTATACTGGATGAATAATGTTTTATAAGATTACTTTCTCTGCACTCTGATCACACAATGCAGACTCATTTGAAATATACTATTTATTGTAATCAGAGGTGTTATTGGTTAGTGTAAAAGTGGAGAATAAGATACACTGGGCTGAAGAAATTAACTTAAAAGATCTGCAGTGTACTCCAATTATTTTGTAGGTCTGTGAAATCATAAATAACAAAACAGTTTAAAGGACTGATATCCACCAGACAGCCAATTAAAAATGGAAGAAAAGAAGAGGAAAATAGATTTATAAATATTTAATCATAAAAGTACACTTGTGTGAATTTGGCACAAAGCCACCTGGGGTTAGAGAGGACGTTCAAACCAACACAGTTCTTTAATATTCAATCACTATCTTAGCTAAGCTCATTCATGTGTATCCCCAAAATACTTTACAACACTCTCCTCTTAACCACCAAAGTACTATATACTCTCCATGTGTTATTTCTATGAAATATGTACAAATAATTTCAAGAAAGGAGGAAGTATTCTAAAAAACAGGATAACATTTTTCATTCTGTGCCTGATTATTTATATTGTGGGTCTGGTGTTTCTGTTTCTTTTTGAAAAAGTATCACAGGGAAAATAGCCTGGGATGAATGTGTGAGACAGGATTGATTATTAATCATTCATTCTCATCTAGGAAAGACAAATTGTCAGGATAGGAGTCAGAAAAGATTAGAATATCTTCTATTAAGCTAAAAAAAAACCACTCAAGATCAACCCCATTCGCACAACACAATCTTGCCACATCTGTCCATCTTTCACTGTCCAATATCTTTCACATCTGATCCTAACTTAAAGATCACCAGCTGAATAAGATAATTACTTATTGATCTCAATAAATTTCTGATTTCTTATATTGTCTTATATGGCAGGCTGCCTTTCCCTGGTACATAGCAGCATGTAGAACAAACTTCTTTATTATTTGAGCCAAATCTGCTCAGGTTTACAAATAGAATGAGTTGTTAAATTAAATTCTCTAAGTTAAATTTTTTTTAAATTTAAATTTCTTCCACATAATTTTTCTAAAGTAAACAGTTAAATCCAGAACTACTTTCTGTCATAGCTAAATTTTTTCATTGAAAAACTTTGCAGTTAATTCTGGTGCATTTTTCTTCTAAATTTTAACAAAATATATTTCAAATGCATCGGAAAAAATTCTTGAAAGAAAAATCAATTAAAACATTAAAAAACAAAAAATTAAATAACTCTAATATTTAAAAAGAAAAAATCCTCTAAATTACTTAATTAATTTTAAAAGATTAAATTAGTGGGAAAAAAACAATGAAATCTACAACATTAAAAAAATGAACAAAAAGTTTTGAATTTTGAAAACTAATTTTAAAAATAGTATTTGTAAAAATTGATTAACAAAACTCACAAACAAAAAATTTAATTTGAGATAAAAGAGGAATATCCTAAAATTAATTGAAACATTGAGAATGAAAAAAGGAAAAATATCCTAATGGGAAATTTTCTTAAAAAATTAACCAAAGAATCCATTAGAGACATTAAGAAATATCAAGTAAGTTTTGAAATTAAATGTTCTCTACTTTGGGGCATTTCATCCTTATTTTAGTAAATCTATTCTCTGTTCTAACATATCCTGGCCTTTGCATTCTATTTATCATGGTGGCAATGCTTATTACATTGAGCTTGTTGAAGAGAAAGCAAAGCCTGGTTTTAAAAGAGTTCTTTGTTCAAAGAACAAATCTATTCAAGGTAGTCTAGGCAATGTGAAACACCAAGAAATTGAAAGCCACTGTTTTAGGTGATTCCTTGTCATTTTTGGGTGTAATGCAACACTTAATAACTTTCTTGTGCTGTACATGGAGGGTATAAGAACTATGTAATTTGAAAAAACTTGGATATAGGATTAAAGCCATGAGAAGTTACTTTAAAAATTGTTTAGTTCTGTATGACCTTTTTATAGGAGCTGATGCATCATAAAATTACATTCTGAATTCATAATTTAATATAGTCTCATATGCACTAAAAAATAATTTATCATGCTCTCAATGAGAGATAAATCAAATTAAAAAAGTAAATACTCTTTAGATAATTTATTGAAAGTATGTATATTTAACAAATGTTTAGAAAAAAAAACAGGAATCTTATATGAAATTTCTTAATGCTTTAAATAATTTTTCAGAAAGGAATTTTTAAATGTCATTTTGAAATGGTCCACACAATTTGTGAAGTTTCTCTACACAGCTCTCTAGCAATAAATAGTATTGTTATTTTCTGTAGTTTTGAGAAGGGTCATTAACATTCAAATAGTTCTTCAGACGATTGATCTCCTTCTTGTTGTTTGTGTTGTTAACACAATGTTTCAGCTGATCCATTCTTCGGCCTTCTTCAGGTGTAAAATCCAAGTGTGATGGAGTAAACAGAAGTTTTTTTAATTTCGAAGGGGGGGGTAGTAGTAGTAGTAATAGTAGTAGTATCAACAACAACAACAACAACATCCATGCTTGTTTTGAAGAATTCCTATTGAGAAGACTTGTATGTAATGCAAATTAGTTAAAGTTTCAACAATATTAACTGTTTATCACAGTTAAATTCACATCAACAATCTAAACGTTTTATTTTAACTTAATCATAAAAGAATCTTTTATATTTTATTGCTAAATCAAAATGTATGGCAATATTTGCCGTACTCACATTGCCAATGTATCACCTGTGCCAAATTGATAACGGGATTGCTCTTTTGAGTTCTCTTCAGGTAAAATAGTTTCTAGGTATTTACTAAACTTAACTTATTCAGGTACATGGCCGCAGTAATGGGGCACCCCGTGAGAACTGAACTCACTACGCCAACAAATTGGTCAGCCAGATGAGTTTGCTAATCATTGCACTATGGTAGGCACCACAGGTAAAATATTTTCTAATTGCAGAATTGAAAGAGACCATTCTGCTTAAACTGAAAACAGATTGTTGACTTAAACTCTAAATTAACTAATAAGCAATAAAAACTAATGACAAAAATATAATCACAATAAATATAGATTTAAATCCCTAAGAAAATAGGCCTGGTTAGTCACACAATAAAAATCATCCTGGACAAACATCTTTTGACAGGATGCTGTGTTGGGGGTGACCAATTAAATAATTGTAAAATGAATAAATTACTTCTCCTGCCTTTTGTTGGGCCGTGACCACTAAAAAAGTCTGAATTAAAAAAAACAAACGTGAATGCTAAGGGACCAATTTGGCATGAAATTACATTGCAAACTGAACCCCTACTAAAAACATGCTAAGGGACCAAGTTAGCATAAACTTACATTGCAAACTGAACCCCCCACTAAAAACATGCTAAGGGACCAATTTATCATAAACTAAAAACCTATTTGGGGTGCAATTTTCTAGACATAATAAGGAGTAAATGTTGAAATTTTCAGCCCTCTAACTCCATTGGTGTGGCCTGTATGTGTGATACATACACAGCCAGCCAGACCGACTTGAAAACTGAAGAAACCTATGTTGACAGTTTTGGTGACAGTTTTGGTTTCTAATAGCATTGATTCTAAAAATCCCTGAAAGATGACCAAGTGTTGGTTTCAAAAATTTCAATTTCATATTAAGAAATAGAAGCAAACTATAAAAGAACCTGCAAATGTCATTCATACCACTTGGATGGTTATTGATTTGTGTTTATCAAGATGTTTGCACAGAATTAATCTTAAACAGCTCTTATAGAGCCATTTGAAGTTGGTTCCTTCACTTAACAAATTCTAATCCAATTTATTGAAACAACAAAAAAAAACTGGGTTGCATTCACAGGGTATCCTTCACTTTCTGTTCTTCTTTGTTCTCTTTTTCTAGGTTTCTCTCCCTTTCTTTTTCTCTTTCTCTCTTCACTTACTAATTCTTTCCTCATTTTTACACTTTTTCTCTTCTCGTTGCCTAACAACATTAACAGATCAACAGATCTGGACTTAAAAGATGAAAAGATTCTTTGATCAAAGAGAATCAGTCACAAGTGAATGCATAGAATTGATATTTATTCTAAATTGCTGTTTCTAGCAGAGTTCTGTGTCGTTTCATGTATTACTGTTTTCTATATATTCATTAGGTGATTTTTTTTCTGTGTAGCATTTTTATCAATATTGATATTTGGTGACCTGCTCAAAGTAATTGGTAGCATTCTGAGGGGTTTTGAATGTATCACTTTAGCTTCCAGTTGGAATGCAGGCAAGTATACAGCTCTCCATTTGAAGATGAAACAAAAGGAAAGTTTTGTTTGTTAAATTTTTAATGTAAAGCAGGAATATGATTTTGACAGAATGATTCCAAAGAAGAGTTAATCCTCTCATTTATGCTAAGTAAAGTTTAAGATTAATTCAAGGGATTTTGTTAACATGAAGCTTCCCTAGCTAAAAAAAAAATTAACATCTTTTATATTGATTTTGAATTTTAACAGGTCTGGTTAGTCACTCAATAGAAACCGTCACCAACATCTTTTGGCACCATGCCATGTTGGGGGTGATCAATTAAAAAATTGGAAAAAGGGATGATCAATGAATAATTACTTCTCTCACCTTTTGCTGGGCAGTGATCACTAAAAAAGTCTGAATTTTCACAAAACAAGTGTGAATGCTACCGGACACAAACTAAGGGATCAATTTAGCATAAACATACATTGCAAATTTAACCCCAATTAAAAACCTATTTAGGATGGGGATTTTCAAAAACAAAAACAAAACGTTTTTTCTAAACATAATAAGGAGTAAATGTTGAAATTTTTATCCCTCCATTGGTGCGGCCCATACACATGATAGATACATAGCCAGCCAACCAGCTAGTTAGCCAGCCAAACCAACTTAAAAATTGAAGAAACCTATGTTGACAGTTTTGGTTAACGGTTTCTAACATGTAAGATAGGTTTATAGCCATGATCTTTTATTAATCATCCATCTAATGAATTTAAATTTAAGTATTTGTTATTAATATATCTGTGTCATAAAAATAGAAAAAGTATCAGAATTCGATTATTCAGAAGAATCATCATTTCTGTTCAGAAAGCAGTGCTATTGTGAAATTTTAACTTGTTAAAAATAATGTGTTAAAAATGTGGCTACAACAAACCATGGTAGTTTTTGCAAAGGATAACCTAATAGACACTTATCTTTGCTGTAAGTAGCCAATCAAAATAGAAATCAGACCAGATCTAATTAATGTCAGAATAGTAATTTTATCATTATAGCCTTTCATACAACTAAAAGTGGTCATTATACACTGATTTATTCAAACTGTTTTCCTCATCTTGGTTGTTATAATCCCAATATTCCAGCTCTAATAACCTTCCCAGTACACATAGAATTGAACACTATATGGGAGCCTTCGCAGAAGGGCATGAATGATAGTGGAAAGAACAGGACATGCTCTAGTTAGGGAGAGCATCCATCATAACCAATGGATGAAACAAGAAAAAATCATTCCTAGACTTGGATAAAACAGAATCCAATAAGATCTGAACAAGTTCTATAATCAGGAATTCAAATGGGTCAAGGCATGCCAAATACAGAAACTACAAAGGTTGGAAGATTATAGTAGGATACAACAAAGTTCAGATGAAAGCAGTTGTCAACATCAGCAAACACCAGTTAAATACCTCTGAGGAAACAGTACTAAAGGTCTCAACTTGAAAATTCCCAAGACACAGGCAGACGGTTGATATGGAAAGTGAGAGAGGCACTGGAGAGAGCTAGGCCTCCAAAACCAAACATTGCAAGAAAGGAAAAGAATGGCTATCAGAACCATGCAGAGTGATACTAGCATAATCATAATGCCAGCAAACATAGGTAATGCAACGGTGGTGATAGACAAGTTGGAATATTCAGAAGAATTAGCAAGCTTATTTAGGGATGATAGCTACTGCACGCTAAAGAAAGACCCAAACTTAAAAACTGAGAAGAAGCCATCACAGATCTTGAACAGCAACAGGGATCATTTCACTGGCACTGAATAGAGACAGTTGAATCAATGATACAATAAGTTACAACATTCACAAATTCTGTTAAAGCCTGTAGCCAGTTGTCAGGGCTTAACGTGTCATCCACTGTGTAGATTCCTGGTACATATAGTCAACCCACTAACAGTTGTCTCTGTTTTATATAAAGAACTCTTCCCACTTTATGGAAACAATTAGAGATGCTCCCATTCATTCCAACTAAATGGTGAGTTTGAATGTTGTGAGCTTGTTTACCAATGTTCCCATAGATGAGGCCCTGTCAGTGGTTTGGGATAAACTGGAATCTGACCCCTCCTTGGAGGAATGCACCAGTATCCCAATAAACAACCTAATGGAGGTGTAGACATTCTGTGTACAAACAACATACTTCCAATTAGGGTCTGTCATATATCAACAGGAAGAAGGCATAGCTATGGGATCACCATTGTCTCCAGTGATGGCAAATATATACATGGAATGCTTTGAGGAAATGGCTTTAAGAATGACATTGTTGAAGCCAACCATCTGTGTGAGATACATGGATGACACCTTCATCCTCTGGCCTCACTAGAAAGATGTACATATACTGTTGGATCACGCAAACTCAATAAGAGCTTCAATACAGTTCACAATGGAAAAGGAAACGGACAGTAAACTAGCCTTCCTGGATGTACTAATAACTTGCACAGAGAAGGGTTTCAAGTCATCCATATATCATAAGCCAACATTAACTGGTCAATATCTGAATTTCAATTCCCACCATCCATACAGTATGAAGAAAGAGATTGTCCATTGTCTACAAGATCAAGCCGAACTCATAAGTGGCGAAACAGACATATACCAACCAGTATTAGGAGCACCCTTCGGAGAAACAACAGCCCAGTAAGAATAACATTAGCTTCCATGAGCAGAGGGACAAGGGTGGATGACACTAGTCAGAAAACTGTCATGGTCCATCTATTTTACACCATGCCATGTCGGAAAGGATTCAGAGGATCTGCGGTCCATACAACACCAGGACAATATTCAAAAGCAGAGATGCTGACCAGAACCAAATGAAATGGTCAGAATAATAGATAGAGAGCATCTTCCGGGTTCGCCATCAGTTTTGCAAAAGAAACCTGCATAAGCGATGATCACACAGTACATAAGCTCACTCAATGCTGTCTCACTGCCGACTGAGTAACCCATATGTTCAAGCATATGCAGTAAGATCTCCTCTAAATAATTGCCAAGTTACATTAAGGCCAAGCAACTGCTTCTCGAGATATTCAAAATGCCTGGATACTTTCCACACAGATTTCATACAAAGGCTTTGGTACCAACAGTGGTTTCAGGCATTCACTGGGGCCTTGGAACATATCCTTCACAAATAAGATATATATATATATCAAGATTAACTTAGTCCACCTGAATCTGTATGTATGAGATGGAAAGAGGAAGTTATGTTAATAATGTCCACTTCTTCACTGTATTTTTACCTTCTTTGTGAATCCCCAAACGTAACAACTCATGTGCAAATTACTATAACAAGCTGCCTAAGAAATCCACCCCAATAAATTCTTTCTGTCTCCTGTCTTTTTTTTTTGGGGGGGGGGGTCTCTCTTTTCCTATTCTTCCTATTCTTCATTCTTTCACTTTCTTTATTTTTTAGTTCTATTTTTCTTTTCTTTCTTCTTATTTTTAATTATTAGAAACCATCAACCAAAACTGTCAACATAGGTTTCTTTAGTTTTTAAGTTGGTCTGGCTGGCTGGCTATGTATGTATATATGTATCATGCATACACACCACAATGGAGCTAGAGGGATGAACATTTCAACATTCACTCCTTATTATGTCTAGAAAAAATGGACTTTTTGTTTTTTGAAAATCCCTGCCCTAAATACGTTTTTCCATCTTTCATTCATCCTATCTTTCTTCTTCTTTCATTCATCCCTATCTTTCTTCTTCTTTCATTCTTTCTTTTAATGATCACCTTTTTTTACTCTCTCTTTTTAATTCTTTTCACCTTGTTCTTTCTTTTATTTATTTCTTCCAGCCAGATCTTTTTGCTCCCTTTTCCTTTTTAGTGATTCCTTCTTTCTTTCTTTCTTTCTTTCTTTCTTTCTTTCTTTCTTTCTTTCCTCTTTCATTCCTTCTTTTGCTGTCTCAAATGACTTCATCTGTCCAGCCTTTCCTTTCTTTCTTTTCCCAAGTGTTGGCTTATCAGGAAAAATGATTTATGCAACAACCATGTAGCATCCATGACTGACTGTAAGCATACATTTGCCATTCAAAAGCAGACGGCCTTTACTGCTCCCACCAATACTGCAGTTCCTGTGGTTTATGATATCATCATCTTTTACACTCTATGAGTGTTTGGTACAGTCATTACTTTCTCCTTGCTTCCTTCTTTCCTTTCCTCCTTCCATGAAAGGTTAATATTTCTACACACTGTTCAGGGGGTGGGGGCTACAGTTTACCACAAGTGGAAATGATGTAAATGAATATCATCATGGAGCAAATGAGGAAAATAGACAGAATAAGCGGCCAAAGTTGGAAAGGCAATAGTAATTAGTGTAGTTGTGGTTTGAAAATGAAAGTGAAAGTAGATATACAGATAAAAGATATAAAAACAGAGTTTAGTAATGAAACAAAACAAGAAAAAAATTAAATAGAATGGAAGGGGTAACAGAGGGGTTCACTCATTCTCTTTAAAGGAAGATCATAAAATCTGAAAAATCTAATCGGATATGAATTTATATTTCAAGATGAACGTTTATTCAACATAGTGAGACTGAACAATTTTTTTTATTTCACAAAACAATCCAATAGTTGAGAACTAATCAATTGAAATGGTAAGTATTTTGAAAGAAAGAGAGAAAAGAAAGAAAGAGATGTAAATATACAAGAGAAGCAGCATGTGTATATATACACACACATGCACATGTCTGCGTATACACGCATTTATGTTTAACATTCAATATTCCTTATGAAGCTAATATCACACACACAGATACACACACACACACACACACATACACAGCATAACATAACTATCTATTATGAAAATTCGTCAATTATTGAATGATATTGAACTAGGTCATTACTACTGAATTGAGTTTAATCCTTATGGTTGCCCCAAATGTTTGGTCTTGTACCGTACTACGTTAAGTTTTGTAAATATAAATATTAAACTTCTCTGTAACTTACTCGATGGGTGTTTTAGAGGAAAAAAATACGAGCGTGTGGGATCAAATAGATACCACACAAGTATCATACATTTAATAAGAGTGACATTTTCCTAAGGCTTGTGATGAAATCAGTTGGTTAAGCTATGCTCTTGGTAACAAGCCTCACCTACAATGAGACACCAAACGTTACAGTGTGTAGCACTAGAACCAGAGAGCGGGAGATATGAAAGAAACGAAGAGAAAGAAGGAATAGAGGAAAGAACACGCAAGGAGAAGGGGGAAAAGGAGGGGAAGGAACTAAAGAGTAAGACAGTAAAATGTGTCTTTCCTCCCCCCTCTCTCTCTCCCTCTCACTCTCTCTCTCTCTCTCGTCATCCTTCTCGCCAATAGTAGTTGCCAAAAACAACAACATCCCGAGCCTGGCTCGTTTTCACACGCGATCGATACATTGGGAGCCAGGACTCCTCTCCACCGCCAGCCTCTTATTTTTACTAACTACCTCCGCTCTGAAAATATCGATAAAATTCAACTTCCAGTCGCATCTGTTCGGCAAAAATAATCGCTACAGTTGCTAACTACAATACTGTATAACGAAATACACCTCTCCCTCTCTGAGCTTTTTCTTTTTCCCCCTTTCTTTCTTTCTTCTCTTTCTCTGTCGCTATCTCTCACTCTCTTTTTATCTTTTACTCTTTAACGCCCTCACGTCATCCTTACTTTTAAACCTTTTTCCCTTATCTTTTTTTTAGCTTTTCCCTATAATATAGATGTTGATTAGTACACCCCCCTCTCTCTCTCTCTCTCTCTCTCTCTCTCTCTCTCTCTCTCTCTCTCTCTCTCTCTCTCTCTAACATCCTCTCGCAATTTGTTCACTTTAGTGCACCACTCGCTTGTTGCTTTAAGTGTTTTGTTTTTTTCTCCCACTCTCTTATGAGTGCTCGGCCTCTCTAATTGTAACCTTTCCTCGGTCTTTCTATTATTCACCCTCTCTTTCTGTCTCTCGCTTGCTCGCTATTGTTTGGTACATATCGCTTTTGTTACTCTTGTACATCTCTTCTTCTTCGTCTTCCATCTCTTTCTCTTTAGCCATTTGTCATACTTTCTCTTCTACTCTTCTACTTGCCATTCTCCAACTCCTATTTTTAGTCTAAGTCCTTCCCCCCTCTCTCTCTCTCTCTCGTCCCCCCTCTATTAAAATACTTAATTTAAATTTAGTTTCTATCTAGTACAGTACACGCATTATTTTACAAACCCCTGTTACCATTTTTGCATTTCTCCCACCTCAATATTTCTATTCTTTCTCTTTTCTCTCATCTACTACTCTTTATTCCACGTACTCTTTCATTTGCCATTCCACATTCCTTTTTTATCAACCTCTTTTTCTCTCTGTTATTTTCATTTTTCTCTCATTCATATTGCTTACCTTTACGTTTCACATACTGTCTCGCAATGTTATGCAGACACTTAACGTCGTGGTTAGGTTCCTGAGAACAACGACCTTAACTGAAACAACGTTAACTGACACCGATTTTACCGTATATAAATAGAGGTTATTTAATTTATTGTAGAGTTGGAATTTTGCAACTAACTTATATCTAGTCAGAAAAATCATTTAATTCGCAATTCCACCTACAATATTTTATATTATCGCATATTTATATCTTTTTTCTTTCTCAACGACGTTATAACGAACCAACATTGAACGAAAGGACGTTAATCGATGAGTTCCTGTATTTGCCTTTTTGGAGGCAGCACATCGTCAGTGCATCAATATTATTGCATTTCTGCTTATCCAACTTTGTGTCGCTACTGCAACACTTCAGGCTATCAGTGATACTCAGACTGAGAAGAGGGAACTAAATTCTCTTTCTCTAGTTAATTGTTAACCTTAAATAATGCTAATTTCCGACATAGATATTCATTTTAGCACAGTCTGACGCAATGCCACAACAGTGAGGTGTCCAATGATGATGGTTCTCACTAGCGATATCCATCGCTGTACTACAGCAACGCTACAGCTACACATTTTTGACCAGCGTAAAGGGTTTCTCGTATCGATCAGCAAGTCTGTTTGTTGAAGAGATACAGCTACTAATGATCAGATATCGTGGCTCATCCAATAGAGGCGTTTGCTAAAATGTCAGAGTTATCCAGAAGCAACGTTAAGGCTTTCCGCTTTGGTATACTTTCTCAAAGCCCATGTAAACTTAAGTCAGAGAAAAATTGCATGGGATTCACGGATATATTTGAATATCTATGAGATGATCATTTGAGAAAAAAAATACTGAATTCCTTTCAGTGGAAGAATCCATATTTTCAAATGATGGGTAGGAGATATTTTCGTCAGCAAAATTATTACATTTACATGGAAGAGTCGATTGTTATGGACAGAGAAACAAAATAAATCCCACTCTTCATTATATAAGGGGATTAAATTAGCATAAGTTGGTATCAAACCATCGATACTGGGAGATCCAATGAGGATCGATCCCAATAACAACAGGCAGCAAGATTATGTTGCTGATCATTGCTATACAACGTGCGTCCTGATCCTTTTTTTATTCATATTATTTATTAACATAGCAGTTCAGTACCTGAACTTCAATAGTGGGAGATCCAATGACGATCGAACCCACTAACAATGGCCAGCAATATTAGCTTGCTAATCATTGCTATACGACGTGCGTATTGATCCATTTTTTCCATATGATCTACTCGTTAATTCCAGTGAAGAAAAATCACGGATATATTTGAATTTTAATGTTTTTTTTAGAAATATTAATACTGAATTAGCTAACCTGGAATAGTTAATAGTTTCAAATGGTGGGTAGGAGGTATTTTTATCAGCAAAATTGTTAACTTTGAGCGCAGAGTCCAGTGTTACGGACAGAGAACCAAGAAAATCACACTGTTCATTATATATGTAGATTTCATAATACACCGCCACTATCACGCTGTCGTGTTACAGATAATGAGCCTTATATAAAAGTGATAAAGTCGTTTGAAACAAATATTTAAAAACCGTAAGAAAAGGACAAACAAATGCTAACAAATGAACATGCATTCATACACACTTCAGATGCTGACTAGTGTAGCTATATCTGTCTTTTAAACATCCCTCTGTCCGATAAATACATTTTCATAAGAAAGGCCAAAATGTCGAGAGACATAACAAAACAAAAACGATTCAACAGTTAAAATATTTCCATTTCTTTTTATAACTGAACTTCAAACGCTAAACGCAATCCCTTTGGTCTTCACCCACAAATAATTTATAAAACAATTTCTAAGCTGAAGCTAACTTTTACGTCCTATTCAATTGAATTTTCAAATAAATATGAAATAAACTAGAACCATTCAATTACTTGGTCCTAAGAAAATAGTTTTGTTTTATTATTTGGCAGACAAATTTCATAAGAGTAAGACCCATTTACACAATACACATTTAAATTGTGTGAATATTTAATGAATGAAATGAACGATATATTTTTAATAACACAATCTTCGTCATGATTTGAGAAAAAAATGTGTATCAAACTAATATTTAAAAGTTCAACATAAGAAACAGAATAGGATATAATTCGTTAAGCGCGTTATATACGTATATACATGCATCAACAAGACAGAAATAGTGATAGATTCATCAAGTACAAACTGCCACTGTTGTACTGTCCTATAAAACGATCTTTTTTAATCACCTTTAATGTCTTTGGGTGCACACATACCGACGTTGAAACCTCTCTGAGAGCCGAGCCAAAGCAAATTGCCTTTCCCAGCTCTCTTAAAACATCAAATTAAAACAATGTCTTCCCGTGCATTTCTGTCCTTTTCTATTCCACTTTTAATTTGCGACAATATTAAATGTGAATCCGAAAAAGTAGTCAGTAAAAGTGAATGGTATTCTCTGAAGGCTGGTTAACACTGCTACATATTGAAAGATATTATCGATGTGGTAAGAGATTAGTAGGTTATTGATATTATCGATGTGGTATGAGATTAGTACGTTAATCATTAAACTAAATCAGGTAATCCTGCAAGATATTGTAAATGTGACTTAGTCTAGCACAAGGCCACAATTCTGGAGCATCCAGCAAAGACTTGTACTGATAAGCATTACTTAGTCGTATGAATTTATATTGCAATGAATGCAAATAAAACCTATGCAAATGCAGCAAATGAAGACGACCTGAATATTCCGAATTAGATTCATCTACGGTTTTGATGGCTGTTTGTTGTGTTCAAATCGGTTGATCATGGTTATTAAATGTAATATATGCGCAATTGTATGTTGCTTGTTATTCTACTCTGCCTGATAAAACAATATATTCCTGCTAGGATATATTCATATGTATTGATATACGAGGTCTGTCTGCAAAGTACCCAGCCATTTTGAATATATCGAAAACCGGTAACACGGCCTTGATGTAACCTAGCAACCAATCATGGGGGACCTTACTGCGCATGCGTAAATAGACACTCTCGTGTCAGCAGTGATTTACTATTGAATGAGCTTGTGTACTGTGAGACCGTCATATTCACAATGACGTAGCCTGACCATACTTCACGTCTCGTGCAGGGCTTTTTGACAAAACATCGCATCACCCAGGTCAGTCAGTCCTCGCTATAGTCAAGATTTGGCTCCCTAAAACTTCTGGCTTTTCGCCATTGAAAGTGAGGAGATTTCAGACCGTGGACGAGATTAAGGAGAATACGTCGAAGCAGCTGATAGCGATCACAAAAGAGGACTTTTTAGACTTGGTAGGCTATTTTTCGTTAATACTGAACAGCTTGATACCTTCTGGACAGACCTCGTATTATGATTTTGGGCCATAACACAAAACTATTAACGCTTAATTACAAAAATTGCCTACAACCAGGATCGAAGACATTTTGTTGCATATACTTCTATAATTGAAATTATGGCGGACTATGGAGTCGAAATTCTTAGGTTCTTTACGTTCTTCGAAAACCATATCTTTATGACTTTTGAAGATCAAAAAATTACCCATTGATTGCGAGCCTCCAAATTAGAATCTGCCCCGAACATCTTACCACCATATTTGATAACTTGCCCGAATCTAAATCCGAATGTGGTAGCTTATCTGGTACTTTAATTACATAGTTGGCCAATTTGAGCCCACAATTGAGTCTTCTGCTTTTTCCAATTCAATGTGCATAGCTATGAACACATTTTGGCTATTTTATTATATAATACATTGACTGCTGACCAATAGTAGCCACGCTTTATAATTGCTGCGTTATGTATTGTTCGTTTTCGTTATAGGAATTAGATTGATTTGTGATTGGCTTCATCTGATCACTTCTCAGTGGCAAGACTATCTAGTAAGAGTAATTGCTAAATTGATCTACTAGACAAGGTCTCCTGTTAAGTACATTGGCACTGGCCCATAACATTAATTATATGTATAGCGCGTGAATAGCCCCAGTCATACAATGATGGTCAGCGTGCTTGACTCGCAAGGCATCACTAGTGAATTCACCCCTCACTGAGTGCTTCATAAATTGAGCCTTGTGCCAAAGTTTACTTGGTCCAACAAATATATAATTACCTTTCTGTTTTCTACTTAGACTCTCTCCCTCTCTCTCTCTCTCAATCTCTCTCTCATTCTCTCTCTCTCTCTCTCTATATATATATATATCCCTAAATCTCACTTTGTTCGTATCTATCATCTATCAGAATATTTGCTGTGATGCAATGGTTAGCTGTCTTATCAATAAATACTTATTGCTGTCTGTCTATTTTATTTCTGTTCTTATCGACCTAGTCTAACAAACTTACACATAGCCGTGTGCCAAAGTAGTCATATCCCAACAAATATCTTTCTTAATCATATAAGTTCTACGCTGTCCTAGAATTGTTCTCTTTTGTGGTTAAATAATCTATACAGATGAGAGTTCGATCTCAGAAGAGACGAGGGAGAAAATAACTCGTGATGCAGTGAAAAGCATGTCGGTCACACAAACAATGTATAGTAAATTCTAGTCTTGCTGGGAGACCAAAAAATATGGTCGTGTGCTAAATTTGGTATAATTCAAACAAATCAAATATAATCTGAATCTCTTGATTTAGTCAATAAACTCACAATAATTATGAACTTCATTCAGTCAAGGTAAATAAGAATATTCTAAACGGACAATTTTAATTGATAAAAGAAAAGTGTGCAAAGCTTATAAGCAGATGAAAAGCTAATTTGCTTTAATGATTTCACTTTATATTATCGGGCAGAGTAGAACAAGAAAAATCAAGGTGATCATTTAGCTTGCAAAATGGCACCCGACATTGCTATAATTGCCATAATAAGTGATCGCCTCGGTTAAAATATCCTCTTCAACTGTAATATGGAGACACTGTCATATCATCAATATATATCTATATTTGTTACGGTTACGGAGACCGTAAAAAGTTTCAATTGCCGAGTAGGTTAAGCAGTTTTTACCTATTGCTGGGTGTGGTCCAAGTTTTTTGATCGTTTAACTGAAAATGGGTGCATATGTGTGCATTAAGCCCTGTGTGTGCGTGTAAGTTTTTGTCTTACATTTACATTTGAATTTACTTCATACGATCAGAAGTTAATAAGAATAAAAGTAACTATAAATAAAAAAGATTTATGGCGTTAAGCCATCAAAAGTAGTCATAAGAAACAGTTACTATTTCACAGCTTTTATAGACACACACACACAATTTATTTCTAATATATATATATAT
>VCCN01000158.1:2780668-2796070 GCA_006491835.1 Architeuthis dux | reverse complement strand
ATATATATTGGCTTTGATTTGACCAGTCTAGAATTACGCTAATTTGAATCATTGTTGTGTAGCTTAGCTGTTGGAAGATGAGATTGCAACCCAACTGACATTTCCTGGTTGATTTCAAGAGATTCTCCCCAATGATATTGTCTTGGCAATGTTTGTTGTTTCCTTTATGGTGACAAGCTCTCCTGGCCCAGATACAGAGAAACACTCCCAAAGTATTACAAATCCACCCATGCCTAAGAGTGGAGGTTGTTTGCTGGATGACGAACTGTGCCAATTTTCTGTTACATATAGCGTTTTGAATTTTGGCCAAATAATTCTACTTTGACTACAATACTTTCCTTTGCATGCCTTCAGAGTCACTGATGTGTGGTTTTATAAAATCAGTCTTGTCTGAATGTTTATTTTTTTAACAACAGCTTCTTTCAAACCTCCTTACTTTTCAAATCAGTTTTTGTGCACAGCTCTGGAAATTGTAACCATGTGTACCATTGAAGTCTGCAGCTTTTTCCGAGTTACAGATGAATCTTGTTCTAGTTTTGATTTTTCTGGAACACTCAGACTCAAGTAGGGGCTATGTTGTATTGTGCTCCCTCCATTTTTGAATAACTGTTTTTAATGTGATCAAAGGCAAATTCAAGGCTTTGGAAAATGTTTCTAGTGTTTTTTAACAATACTATCTCTGACTTGTATAGGCAGTTCTTTTCCTATTTCGTTACAGTTTTGTCACATGCAGTACTAGTTGATTAATCATACATAAGTCAGACTTAAAGTATGTTGTAGGTGGAATAATCAGATGTGTTGCTAAAGCACAACAAATAAATTTCATTAGAGGATTTTGTTTCAAACATTTAGCTAAATAGACTAAATACCAAATGTATTGTCTTAAAGAGTGCGAACATTTCTAATAATTAAATACAATGTTACCTCCAGGTGTTTTTGCCATCGTTGGTAGCTTTTAGAAGCAAAGTGTGTTATTTGAGGCAAAACTTTACACATTTAAGAAAAATTCGGGAATAACATACGGTTTATCCCAAAAACTGATATTTTTTTAAATCTACTAAACTCATAATGGTCCAGAAACCAAATTTGTTTGGAAGAGAAGAAATATAAAATAGGAAGAAAATATAAAATCACTAAACTCAATTCCAACTACATTTAGGTGCGTTGGGGATGGTGAAGTTGGTCTGTATCTAAAATTTGCTCCTGTCGGAGTGTCTCGGATCTGGGCTTATATTTATACAGACAAGGGGACGGTAGAACTCTATAGCCAGCTCGGGCATCTACTAACTACGGAGTTTTCACGTTCTGTGGTTTGACTACCCAGGGTTACCATACTGTCGGAATACTCCCACAAAGGTGAGACAGACCCCATAACTAGCTTGGGCACCGGCCAGAAGAAAACTCCTGTCGAACCTATGACCTATTCGTGCCACCTCATTGGACCATGGAATGTAAACCATTGGTTTAAAGGATGTGCTGGGCCCTGCGCACGTCACACTTAAAACTTCATCGCGCAGGCTGGAGGACTATTCCATACACAGGCTCCGCCGTCTAAGGTCCTATAGTCGTGGAAAACCCTCCCAAAATCTTTGTTCGCGAAGCCAAGCCATTCATTCATTCATTCATATAAAAGCCAATGTCACTTTTTGTTGATTTGCTTGTTTGCTGGTTTGTTTGTCTTTTCGCGTTAAACCAAACTGATATATAAGATTAACGCCAAATCAGTTTTTTTAATGAATACGACAGATGTACTTTGAAATGAATTAACATTATAGCATAGTAGTCTAAAACACATGCATACGTTATTTGCTTTTACAACCTCATAGTTCATATGATGCCCCTTGGTAAGGTCATGTGATGTGGCATTTCATTGAGCAGGCGATACCTTTACCCAAAAGACCTGTATTTGATTGCTAAAACGTTGTAAGTAGGCAGTTATAAAAGAAATATGCATTTTTATCGAGTTCCTATGACTATCAAACAATAATATATTAAACATCGTCCGCTACTTACTTAATCGACCAGATCGCTCCCCGCGATAAAAATAATAATTATTAAAAAGAATTAACGCGATAAAAATAATAATTAATAAAAATTAGCGTCATCTAAACTACAAAAATTCTTGTGGTTTGCATGAAAAAAATATATACAAACTTAAAAGATTTTTTAAAAAATAATACAGAATATTTTTCAAAAGTCCTTATTCCCACTACAAATTCGAGCTTCTTTTTTCTTTTTTCTTTTTTTATTACAATACGATTCCAATATGCGACAAATAATTTTAACGCAAGGCGAAACTTTTGACATTTTATGTGTAACAGCCTAATACCAATGTTGGTATTAGGCTGTTACACATAAAATGTCGTTTTTTTTCATGGAAAATAAGGCTAAAAGTGAAAGATTTACCTGCGTAATTGCATTTTTTCCTGATTCAATGTGAATAGATATATAGTTCGATATTATTGGAAGCTTCTGAGCCCTTAATAGCAATGGTGTCTACCCAAGAAGTTAGACTTATATCTAAGGAGGCACAAACCTGTTCTTAAAGATGAAGAATTATCAACAGCAGTGGTCAACGGCCCTCAAACAACAGTTCGGGCATTTTCTGGGGGGACTTTAGGACTTCAACAGCGACCATATGATGTCATCTCAAAGCAACAGGGTTAGGGTTAAAAGGTTGGGGAAATGGGTCCCACATTAACCGAATGAAATGCTCAATGACAGTTCCCGACCCCACACCTCACAGCTGACTGTGTCTAAGCTTAGAGAATTGGAATATGAAGTGTTGCATCATTCTCCATATTGACCTGACATTTCTTCTACTGATTATCATTTTTTAAATGATTTTGAATTTCATATCGGTAATAAAAGGTGCAATAATAGGGAAGCCATCACTCGTGCTTTTACTGAATTTGTGACCACTAAACCGTTTTTTGTTGTTTATATCATCTTTGTTACTATTCAAAAAACAACGTTTCATATTTAACAACCTAATATTAAGTATGCTTATGAAAAAACTGCGCAAGATAACCTAAACGGGGAAAACGCTTCATAATTTTAGCTTAATTTTTCATAAACCTTAAACCGTTAGAAATAGCAGAGATTTGAATGTGTAACCTACACAAACACATTTAAAAATAAAATAAATTATAACATTTATCGGATTTAAATAAATTTTCTCTACTTTTTCTTATCAGTTATTAAATTCATTCCCTGTTTAAAATTTAGGCAATACGCGCACTTAATTCGTGTTATGAATTCACTATTTAATTAATTAGCTTACACAGCTAATTAATTAAATAGTGAATTCATAACACGAATTAACCAATTTTAAAATATAATTCACATGAAAAATAATTTGTTTAATTTTTAAAGTATCGCAAGATAAACAGAATAATTGTTTTACATTCAAAATGTAAAAACTTCAAAAAACAACAATTATGAATATTCTTGTCCGAACAAACCCTTGAATCAAACTAACAATATTTAAACCAACATCACAAATAAAAATTAATTATACCTTTACCGAGGCAGCCATTCTCTTTGATATCGTTGAATTGACGAGTATAAAGTCTTTATAATTTATTCAAAGACGACAAAGGAAGCGATAGATGGGGCGTTTAGTTGCAAGATGGAAGCTGATATCAAAGAAAATAGACGTTGGGCATTTGCCGTAAAAATTGAGGAGGCGGTAACCTGACAAGATCTTTGGATGATTAATCTAGATACAAGCTCATAGCCCAGAACATAAAAAGGCCTCATATGTAATTATTGTTTAACATGCATAGCTAGTTGAAGAATGAACGCCTTTACTTCGTGCGCACGGACGCCTATTCTGTGCACCTATGTGCGTATTTAGGTTTACGGACTTCAAACACCAGATACATTCGTAGTTTTAGCACCAAGATCCAGTTATTTACTGTGTCCTGTCGCCTTGATTCCAATAAATTGATTCTTGCCTTTTAAACATGCTTCTTATTTGAGCTCACTTTTGATATTTTATCTCTGTTGCTTACTTGTTGCACGAGAGACATTGCTTTCTCACAAGAGAAGGAGAGATACAGAGAGAGAGAGAGTAAAATACAAAAGTCTGTAGTTAACTGAATTTTGCATTTGGAAAAAGACCTGTTGATCTTATTTGTCGCAATACAAAACTGCCATGCCATGTCAGGTATATGTCCGAGATTAAAGAATAAATTTAGAGGCTAAAAATGCAGAGATTCTGTTACCAGTGCTGAGCTGATGACATTTGTCCATTTAGGAGGCGAAATATTTCCGATAACCTTGCAGTGTAATATTTTCGACAGCAGGTACTAATTTGAATTTAGTCAAGTCTGGCACAGTGCCAAGTATCAAGTGAGAATCCAGCTTATTATTCAAGGCTTACGAGTGCAACACTTTTCCTGTGAGAAAATGAACTGCTGGCGAGTATAGTTCTGTAGAAGAGTACAGTCACTTCCTCGTTTAATTGTTTCAGATTACGATCTTAATCTTCTTTGGGGATTGATACTTTCCCGTTGAATTTAGTTATAGTATTAGTGACTTGCGCAGATTCATCCCTCTTCGCATTTCCCATTATGTTCTATTGTGATAATGCCTAGTTTTCTGATAATGAGATTGGAGGTAAGTTCTTGTTTCATGCCTTTTTCAACCACGAAATGACAGCACCGGTCGGCAAAGACAGTTTTTATTTATTAATGTTTCCATTGCGGATCCATTTCACACTTCCTAAAGAGAATGAAAAGTTCATTCCCTGTTACCATCGTATTCATGAAGGGGGTGAAATACTCAGACTTCAACCTGGAGTCAAATGTACGTCATTTTATGGTAAACGGTCACCAAGTGTCCAGATCGTGCTCCAGTGGACTCATTAAAAGCATGTTTATCTCTGACACCGGAGATGGATGTTTGAATCAGGTAGAGGCCTTGGATAACTCTAGATAAACCATGTGGCCAGTTCCCCGGAAGGAACGTTCACCGCGACAGTTAAGATATTGGTCGCGCAAGCCATTGTTAGTGAAGCGAGGATAAAACTTACGGTTTGATGATAAATAAGCGCTAACACTGAAATATATCTGCAAGTGCGTTCCCTAGGTGGATTCCAATTAACGTATTGAACTGAAAAAACTTCACTTTTAGTGAAATTTTCAATTCGCCAAGTTAGGGTCATGCAGACTTAGTCATTTTATGTCACGCCTCTTCTAAAAAGTAGATAAACCGCGCCTTTCCATTGTCATATTTGAATCGAATTAATCTCTGAAAATAATTTCCCGATTTTGTTTTATTCTGTCTTTTGTTATTGGAAATATATCTTAGGAAATATAGCTATTATTTTGTAGCGAACTCTTCCAGTCTAGTATTTACGCTAGAGACAATTTCTTGTACATTTTCTTAAGAGATTCTAAAGATATGTTCTACTTTTCGATTTTGTTGGTAGAAACGCGGACACCAATTGAGCAAAATGTGCGTATACAATTAACAAAGCACCTCCTACTCAATCGTAACAATATAATAGGAAGAAATATTAAAGCTGGTAATGATTCGGAAATCCGATCACGACTATTGATGTCTCTAATTCGGTTGAAAAGAGCATGATTCTAATCCTCCTTGTGCTCTTTTCTGTTGCTAGTAACCCAGGCATGCTTTAATTGAAATAGAGAGGATATGTGTACATCAAAAATCTACTTTCTATCTAATAACTTGTCTATCGGTGAATAGGAGGACACAATAATTTCGAAACTGATGGTATCATCATTTAGATTTTCATATGGGTGTGCAGAAAAGAATACATATCTCCGGTTTTATAGTGAGCAGTAAGAGACAACCGAAATGTTAGCAGTAAAATAACTAATACTGCTGTCCTTTCGTCTGCCTCACACGCAGGAGGTTCTGGGTTCGAATCCCGGTATGAGCGAAGAGTGTGGAAGACTCTTCATTAAGACAAATTTCCCTGTGCACTCAGCAGCTAATTGAGTACACTCTAAACTGTGTGATTAGGGTGGGGGTATCCCTTCGGTGTACTTGCATCATGCCAAGGGGGTGGTCATAAAAACTTGTAGGAATAAAGTCCTGGTCTCGACCAGACTTGAAACTTGAAAGGATCACTAAGATGACGCATGCAACCGGGATTTCGTCATCGGGCTCCATACTCCATTGGGAGTTGTCTCTTAAGAGCTTTGCCTTTTTACCTTTCGTTTGCAAAATATTGCGAAATTAAATCACAATTAATGCTTTAGATATTAATGTGGCTGCGAACCATACTCCAGGACAAAATCAGAGTTGAATTTACTTTCCTATGTAACAAAAAAAAGCGTGTAAACCGATATGTAAATTCCCCACCCACTATCGTGATTTGAACTCATGATCTAGTGATCGCTAGGCTAGTGTGTTACACCTGCGCTAAGCTGACAAATCTTACAGGCATCCAAAATTTATAGTAGAATTACGGAAGAACCTAGAAGTTTGAGCAGAGTTTGACTCTAAAGCAGCCCGACTTGTTTTTATCTATAGTTATTTGAAAACCAGTTGTGATCAAATAGCTTGGGCCAGTGATGGAAATGGGCTTTGGGAACTAGGTATACAGTAAGGCTTGGTTTGGGGAAATAGGTATACAGTTATATCTCCATTAGTAGACATTGAACATACACAAAAGCTGGAAATTGTGAAGTAGGTATACGCCGTACAACCGCCCATTTCCATCAGTGGCTTGGGCAGTAATCGACAATCGAGAATTATCCGCATTATTCTTCATGGCTTTCTCTTTTTAGATAATACTTTATTTATTTCATGAACTTATTTTTATTTTTGGTGGGTTCATTTGCCAAGCAATATATATATATAACCTAAATCTATGATCAATACAAAGCCTCAATTGAATATTTGTCTCTTTCTTTCTCTCGCTCCCTCTCCCATCTCTCTCTCTCCCGCCTATGTATGTATGTGTGTGTGTGTGTGGGGGGGGAGTAACGTTCGATCATCTGGTTATGTCCTCTGCACCATTTCTCTTTCTCGAGAGTTATTTTTACATAAGTGTTTAATCTGTTAAGATCTCTGATAACTCTCGACACGCCAGAGAGGTTACGTCCATTTGACCTCTACGAGACTAAGACATTTCAAGCCAAAAAATGAAATTAACTTCAGCCCGTCGTGAGTCGTAACATTTACTCATCTGCTTCTATATTCGTTATATGAATGTTTATAGTCTGTTCAATATCAACTGCACTTATTCACAGATCATTCCCTCCAGCTGAAAAATAGTGAAAAAAAGAAAAGGAATTTGCTGAACTCTCTGTGTGTGTGTGTGTGTGTGTGCGCGCGTGTGTGTGTGTGTGTGTGTGTGTGTGTGTGTGTGAATACGCGCGTGTGTCCATTATTTTGACGGTATACTAAAGTATAACAATTTGATAACTTGCGTGTGTACTTATGTGTGTATATTGAATATGACACATGCATCTGAGTAACTATTTCGTGAAAAATACCGTATAGATTAAAATGGAAAGTGGGGAAGCTGTGGAGAACCATGATCCAACGAAATAACTAGTATGATAAAGGTGTGTTATTAGTTTTGCTGATTAGAAATTACCAATGCGTACATATTTTGCTAGCTGGTGATTTCATAATCTAATATTTATTGATCATGCCTGCAATTTTAAGTTGTTTGTACGTACAGCCATACTGAGGTGTGAAAGCGATATTGATTATGTTTTAACCAGCCTCGTGTTTAGCATGTGGCTTTTAGAAACTATTAGAAACATGAAATTCAGGATTGTAGGAAAAAAACTAATACACAAATAATTTTAAATAGTTGTTTACTAAGTTTAACTTAGTTTGGCACAAGGACAAAGTGGTTAGGCACCCAGTGAATATCGAACTCACTACACCACCGAATTGGTCTCCAAGACAGCTTGCTAACCATCACGTTACGGTTGCTATACAATATTGTAAAGATAACCTGTATTGCAATTACTTTAGAATTATTTTCGTATTTTTAGCTCATTATAAAAAAGTATTTGTGACCACAAAAAGTCAATGAACAAAATTATTTTTGAGGCATTTTATTTTTAAGGCATAATAACAGTATGAGAAAAATTACCGAACAACTTCTATGTCATGGGTGTGCCGATTATTTGTATGAATAAATGCAAGTTCTTTATTACTCTTACTTTTTTTCCCAGCAAGGCACATATGTTCTCTCTGAAGATGAAAAAAATGAATACATATACATTTCATAAAAACGAGACATATGATGGTCATCGACAGGACCGGTTAAAGAAAGCAACAAGATTGTACGATTCGGAAAACGGAGACACGATGTCTTTGATGCCTACTGAGAATATTTCCGGATTCTTCTTTATTTAAGGAACGTATGTTTCTGTTTACTTCAAACATAAAGGTTTGGACCTTCAACCATGTATGCGTGTTTGTAAGTAAATTCGTGGCACTGATTCTAATCTTACTATGTATTTTCGCAACATTATTAGCTTCGGTCTTCTGAGTGAATTTGACATGTCTGCTTGATATTCACAAAAGAAAATGCGTAGTGATATGTGAGAGCTTTTTTTTCTTTCTCCGTGGAATATGACATACTCAGTAATTTAATAGTTTATGTCTTTTTTATTTTCATGTAATGGCGTGGGCGAAATGACTCAGTTCTGTGTGAACAGAGTCACGCCAGAATACTGGAAGCATTTTTTAATAAGAACTTATACTTATGCTTAAGACTGGCACAAATCAATTGGGATGTTTTAAAGCATTTTAGGTAATTTTGTAGAGCAGAGATGCGTAAAAAATAAAAATAAGAAATTATAAATACCCTAAATATGCTAGAAATTCTTTTATAACATCAAGGTAAAAATTACTAAAAACATCGAATATTTATTCCGTAAAAAAAGAGCTGTTCAAAAACACATTTGTGCAAGTCGCCATTAATAGGAACAAACGTTCATAGAAACATATTCTGTGAAATACGTACGCGCGCTGATTTTGGGAAAATAGGATTTTCAACAAATTCTTTATAATTACCAAATATTAGTGGACTTGCTACCAAATATTACTAAAAATTCAAACCAAAATTCAGCCCTTGAGCCTTCAAAGTTATATTTCCCGCAAACCAACGCGCATGCGTATTTCGCTCAAGTTTAGGAATGTCTGCCATTACGCAAACGATATCTTGCCCTACTTTTTCGGTTTTTACTGTTCTTTCTTTCAGAAAACTTTACCTGGAGAATCTATAAAATAGATCCTAAAACACCATAGAGTATCTATAGTCCTATATTTTATTTTTAAACACTGTATTTTTTACGTGACTCTGTTCTCCAAAATGACCTCCTTTTAAGTTAGCCATGAATTTTTTACGGGCATTGCTTTTATGTTATTATGTTTTACTTTATTTTATTTAAATATAAATAACCAAGAAGACATTTGATTCGTCACCCAGTAAATATAGTTGGTTCTCGTTATGAATTACATTTCGGGTACAAAGAAAAACGCACAGTGCGATAATTTACTTCCATTTGAAGTGATGTAGTGAGGTTTTAAATATCATTTCTGATTCTATTCACTTTTTGAACATGTACTAGATAATTGGTTTATTATCTTTAAATTATCATAAAATGGAAAAAATAATTTTAAAAAACAGTCTCTTAAATTGATTAGTTTTTAAAATATAAAAAAAACAATCAGAATAAAGTATGCGATTATAAGAAGTAGCTGAAAACCGCCTTTGGCCCCAATAAAGGATCAAAACTGTTTTTTAGGGGTACCTTAATTTAATACCTGTGGCTACAATGCAGCGTTTCGGCTACTTAGAATCGCATACAGATAAACGGAATTATACTTTTAATAGATAGATAGATAGATAGATAGATAGATAGATAGATAGATAGAAATCAGATCATTATTATCGGGGAGAGCGCGAACGCAGACGTCAGATTATTATTTGAATTTTTAAAAATTAATATGCGAAAAACATGCTACGAGTACCATTAGTAACCACAAAAAATATGGTGGCCATAGCTCTAGCCGTCCTTGAGTTGTGCTAACACAACGTTTTTAGGTAAGCACGAACGCATTCAGACACAAATTAAGGGTCCAGTTTAGCATAATACTCACATTGTGAATCGAATCCCCACTAAAAACTTTGAAAGTTTGGAAATTTTAAAAAACTAACTTGCTAAAACATGCCCCAGGTTCCGATTAGTACACAGAGAACATTTCATGGTAATATGTTGTGTGCTTCCTGAGTTATGCTAACACGGACAGACAGACATTTGGTGAATTTGTTGTTGGTGTTTTCTGTTTCTTCGGCACAACGGTGTGAGATGATTTGGACCAATTTCGGTAAATTCATTCCAAGAAAACCACTCGTAGCATTGTAAGTATAGCAATATTTATCTAGACATTTTAAAACGTGGTATAAACACATCTAATCGTTGAAATAGTAAATTTAAAATCAAAGAATATTCTATAGTGAACAACTGTGTTCGAGTTATTCATTAAAGATAACTTTTGAACAATGAATAAAGATATGGACATAAAAATCAGACTAAAAATTGACTGATGGGGGATCAGTCAAAAGTGAGCCCCTATCTAACAAAACACATGGCAATAAATTTAAGACTTACTGAACTTAACTTTGTTTATGGAAGAGAGATTGAGGAACACATTTTCCAAACGTAATGAGTTACGTTGATTAAACTAGGCTAGGAGTTAAGCAAATTTCAAATTGTGTGTTTTGGCTTTCAAGATTGATTTTCATTTTAACCATTAAATTTTTCAACAATTGTAAACCATTAGGGAAATATTCCAAGAAAAATCAATGATTGCGATGAGATTGCAATGAGAATAAAAATTTGCGATGAGAATAAAAATTTGCAATGAGAATAAAAATTTGCAATGAGAATAAAAATGTGTATAAATTTTTCACCATATAAGTAAAATATGTCCTTTAGAAGGGAGCTCGAAATTTGCTTTTTATAATATGAAGATAAATAAAATGGATAGAGAAAGGATATGTTTTTATTGACAACTGCTAAAAAGTTAATTTCCCGACCAATAACTTCGCCTGATGCAAATGTACTTGATGGTCGCCAAAAGCCGCCAATTTTCCTTTGAAGTTTGTGTGTTAGCTATCAATAACAATAAACATCAAACAGACCGGGTCTTTTTTGTAGGCATTGTAATTTTATCATTATAACCTGCCATACAACTAAAAGGAAGATCTTCGGTAGGCCTGGCAATCAGATCACCAAAGGTATACACATAATAGTCCTCCTCTGTCATTAACACTGGTATTAATTCCGGATCACTGAAAATTCCTTTCTCCCGGATTTTCATTGTACGACTTTGAGTACCGAAGTTTGCCAAAACAAATTTTAGGTCAAAATTACAAAATTCGGTCAAATGCCATGAGAAATATTTAGTTTTTAGTGCAGAAAATAACTATTCTTAAGCGGGAGAGGTGTGGAGTAGTAGTCAGTGAGCAATGACAATGACAAGCCGAAACCGTGCCTATGGTACAAATTCAATCGGTGCTAAAATACAACTTTGAATATTGTTTCATTTTTCCTATCGCCAGAATTAGTTGTGTTACTATATATGTAATTATTAGATTCAATGAAAGTTTTGGTGTAATCTTTATACATAAAAGTGAATGTATGCATGTCTGTATGTATGTTCCAAGATGTAGGACACGATTTTGCACATGGAATTTGGCATAGTGGTACATCTTTTCACAGTGAAGGTCATGGGCTATATGAGGTCGACTTCGGAGGCCATTCGTGGTCACAGAGGTTATTTCTGGTCATTTCTAGCCAATTGTAGCAAATTATAGCATACAATTGGGTTTGCTGTGAAGTACAAAAATGTTTTTGACATAACAAATGCTAGGGCGGATACGGTTAAATTCTATAGGATAAGTGGAGTTGTCATTGGAGGTCACCAGAGGTCAATTTTGGATTAAAATAGCCTTTTCAGCCATATTACAGCCAAATAATTGGGGTTAACTTGGGCAGAAAAAATTGATAGGATAGGTGGCGTTGACTTTCAAGGTCACTGGAGGTCACCAGAGGTCAATTTTGGATTAAAATATATTTTTCGGCCAAACGAAAGAACTTAAAGGGCTAAAAACTTTGATTTTTGTCTGCTTTGTTTGTAAAACGTTGTGCAATTCTGAAGAACATTTTCCGAAAAAATTTCTTCAAAAAACAACATTTTCATAATGGCACCCAGTGGGAGATGCACTAGGGTTGTGTACCCAGAAACCCTGTTTCAAACTAAGGGACTACATCATTTGTTTTTTGTTTTGTGCATCAGAATATCTTTTCGGTAACAGATTTTTTTTTATGTGCAAAGAATCTTTTTCTCATTTGTTTTGTTGTGCAAGAAGAAATATATTTGCAGTTATTTTCCCCGGATATCGCTGGGTATCCTTGCTAGAAACTTCGCGATAAAAAAGAATTCACATACAGCAATTATGTAGATTAGTACATAATTTGAAAAAATATATTACTTCACAGAGATTTTTTAAAAATTGTATGAATAAAATTTCATATATATGTCTATTTGTGTTTTTGCGAACGTAAAGGTAAAATACAACTAAAATGTAAAGGCAAAATAGGTCTGTTTTCTGAATTTATTGGATACAACAATTCCGATTAAATCAACATTCCCGGCCCAAGTGAAGATTCACAGCATATTAGAAACCGTCAACCAAAAACAAGAAATAGGTTTCTTCAGTTTTCAAGTTGGTCAGGCTGGCTATCTGGCGATGTATGTATGTGTGTACGGCCAAATCGCGTCGGATACACCGGTTCCCGTAAGTTCACCGAAGTTAAGCGACGTCGAGTCTGGTCATTACCCGGATGGGTGACCGTCTGTGAATACCAGGTGCTGTATGCAGCAACAAGATTGTTCTCTCGGCCGTCTTAACCCATTGTGCTCAGCCGCCGATTAAGGGAAACATCTTGCCAAGGTAGGGCCGGATCTGCTCTGCACCCGATTAAGGGAACATCTTAACAAGGTAGGGCCGGATCTGCTCTGGACCCGGTCCCTTTCTGAAGCACGCGCTGCTCCACGGAGGACACATGATAAGTGTGCTCACCTGGGTGCCGCCTTACTCGTACCGAGTGGCAGCGATCATGTATGTATGTATGTATGTATGTATCACGCGTAGAGCTCGCACCAATGGAGCTAGAGGGCTGAAATGTTCTACTTCTTATTATATCTACAAAAAACGGTTGTTTTTGTTTTTTTTTAATTCCCGGCTTAAATAGGTTTTTAGAGGGTGGTTCAATTTGCAATGTAAGTCTTTGCTAAATTGATCCCTAAGTTTTTGTCCAGCAGCATTCACATTTTTGGGGGGGAAATTCAGACTTTTTTTTTATAGTGACCACTACCCAACAAAGGGTGGGGGAAGTAACTTATTCCTCGATCACCCCCTTTTTACCAATTCTTTAATTGATCACCCCCATCATGGCGTCCTTTCCCAAAGACGTAGGTCACGAGACGGTTTCTACTGAGTGACTGTTTTTAAAAGCAATTGATACCAAGTATATACCAATTGATACCAACTATAGTGAACTCATGTCAGTGTATTTGTGTTGGTTATTTAAAAACCCGTGCAAGGTATTTCTGCTAGTAAGCAGTGATAGATTAAGGGTAACTTTCACGTTCTGATTCATTTGAAGCATTTATTAAAGGTGTGTTATGTAGATTTTTCAGGTAACAAAGAAATACTTCCTTTTGCATAGGCGATGAAACGTCAAGCTCAGAAATTTACATAATTATCTCTGTACATTAAAACATTATTATCTTCATAATCATTCTATTTCATTCACTAATCGTCCGGGTGTTTGATAATCATTCCAAAATAATAATTCAGTGCTTATTTCACGAATGTATTATGGTGATTGATCATTACACCGTTGACTTACATTGAAAGATTATACTAAGTCCAGTTAAAACCAAACAAAGATAATATATTACAATTCTCTGATTCTTCTGCAGTTATAAGTTATAAGTTAAATGCAGCATTTTAATTGATCACTGTTATAATGAATTTAAAAAATTCCAATCAGGATTACCTATTAATTTGCAGAAAGAAACAGATGTTTTACACTAACTATATAGACATCAATTGCAACAAGTCGCAAGATTTATTGGGCTCCCTGTGAGAAATACTAATTAGTTGTAAGACTAATATGCTAACTTGTTTACTGTGGATGCTGCGAGCGATTGGGGCTTAAAAGGCATGAAAGACTTCAGGCTACACATTGAAGTGATGGACTCCAACTGATCTTCCACGCCGTTTCTTCATAATACCTGGCCTACTTAGACCAAGTCTTTCATAAAGACCACGTTCATGGAATATCCTGAACTCACATACTGTGTTAGCTTACTACACAACTATGAATTATGCGATACTCATTTTTTGTTATTCTGTTCAAGTCCTTAATCAATGAAATCAAATTAAAACTGAATAAAATTAATTAGAAATGATAAGTTTGGGTAACTCTAAGAAAGTATTTTAAGTGAGATCACTTTTTCAATTTTGTTATAACTCATTTAATCATTTTCTATAAACTTTCACACAACATGATAACTCTCGACACTAAAACCAAGAGGTCACAATTTCAAATATCAAATGCACAACCATTAAGGTATCCGCCACAAACTTCTAACATCAAGATGTATTAACACTTAGAAGTGCCTACACACGAACATCGTAAATGCCACTACAATGAATGAACTTAAAGATTATTTGGGCAATGACCTGTCCATGCCATCTAAATACAGTTTTTACTAACGCATGACATAGGCACAGCAGGTTGAGAATAAAGCCGCCAGATGGGTCTAACACTCGCTTTATGCTAGAAACGACCTCAACAAACGATGAGTTATTTATAAAATGCTATAGTGTAACAAACGAAACATTATGGTATATTTTGCAAACATTGAAGAAAGTCATTGTGCATAGTAACATCGATCTGGGTTACTCATAAAAGACCTTCAAGTATTGATTTAAACAAACTAAATAAAGAACATGGTCAATTCATGTATAATCTATAATAAAGTCTAAACACAGTTTTCTTAATAAACTACTTTTTTCTGTTATTGAATTCACTACACTAGCGACCATCTCCACATAATAAATTAGATTTGCATATATAATGTTGATTTCATTGCAACTAAGAGGGACAAAGTGGCTTTTTCTCTTTTCATCCCCGAAATGCATTGCCCCCCCCTCTCTCTCTCTCTACTAAATGTATTGCTCTATAGCCTTCATTTATTTAAAAGAGGGGCTAATTTTATCTCATTGTTACTGAAAACAGACAATATATTCACTATTTTTAAAGCTATCGTATATAAAAAAGATGGTATTATTCTTCGCTGGTAACAGGGTTG
>VCCN01000158.1:2764774-2778112 GCA_006491835.1 Architeuthis dux | reverse complement strand
TGTGTGTGTGTGTGTGTGTGTGTGTGTCCCGCTATTGGAAAATAGAGCGTTCCATGAAAACATTTCGTAAGCCGAAATGGCGTAAAGCGAAGAAGAAATTACCAAATAATTTATAAGTGAAAGTTTTTTAAGCGTTTCCATACCCCTCAAAATAATGATTATGGTATGTCAGGCTGAGTCATCAGAGGTTGGGATAGTGGGATGTACAGGAGACTGGGGTGTGGGAGAGAGAGGAAGCGGGTGCGCGTCGATTCTATAACGGCAAAACAAACGCTATTTTCGCTCCACTCCCTTTTTTTGTAAAAGCGGGTGTTACCTTCTTCCTATTTCTTATTATCCGAAGGATCACCAAGGATCCTTAAGCAATATTCTGCGTGATGAATCAAAGATGACTTTTTTTAAAATTTCAAGTGCTGAGAATAAAATTTCAAACCAAGCCAAACATTCCTTTCTTTCTTCAGAATGCTGTCTAATGCTTATTGTAAGAATTTCTCAGCCTACTACGATTACTCCAGCCCCGAATATCAAGCCTTGTTGAAAATCAGACTTTTTTTTAGTGATCACTGCCCAACAAAAGGCGAGAGAAGTAACTTATTCATTGATCACCCCTTTTTCCAATTTTTGATTGATCACCCCCAACACTGCATGCTGCCAAAAGACATTGGTCATATGATGGTTTCTATTGAGTGACTAATCTCTATAACTGCCATTCTATTTCCGAACTTGTGAAATCTACTCTTTTGTGACCCTTTAAATGGATAGCTCATTTGCTAAAACAATATTTATTCATTAATCTTTTACCAGCCGATTCATTAATCTTTTACCAGCCGATTCATTAATCTTTTACCAGCCGATTCATGTTTGAGTCACTCAGTGAGAAACCTTGTTTAGATCAATTATGATAAGTTCGCCGAGAAATCCATATTTTCAAAACAGGAAATATTACTAATGCAGCTTGCTACCTAATAAAGACTAGTTCAAAGGACCAGAGGACCCAAGTAAGGTGACAGGATAGGGAGACTTATTCCAAAGCATTTATACTAAAGAAGGAAAAGAGTAACTGCAAAGAAATGCAATTAGCTCAAGTTAACAGTTATACACATGTAAAGTCATCCATGCCCAAGTGGTAAAATTATCAACGATTGCGAAATTCATGGAACCAACATCGACAAAACGATAGTTGGAGCACACAACCGCTTCACTAGTTCGTAATCAAGGTTTTACTTGACTTATCCGGATTTCCGAATCCCCCTTTTTTCAGTCTTACACATTTAAAAGAAATATCTGATAATCAATTGACATGCTTAGGTTTTTATCTATAGACATCATATTGATCCTGCATATTTCCCTTTTGAATCACAATCTTGTTGGTTCAGACGTCTGATCCTAGGATTTGCTAATTACCAAAGTCACTACAGGTGGCGTGACTCACTGCAACATGCATGGCGGTGTTTGAATCCAATTATAAATCTACATAGACTTTTTTCACCATTAAGAGAAAAAAATTCAAGCTCACTTGTGTAGACATTCTATGTTATCTAAAAGACAATGTACTTGACTACGATCACAGACATACCTTACCTTACTTTTTATCTTATTTAATCGTTTCAAATAAAACCTTGTCGATAAATAAATTCTTCTCACAAAGGTTATGATCGCTCCAAAAGCGTTTGTCAGTAGCAACACCAACCAACGCGGCTAATATATATTTATGATGCACCAATTTATAATTCCACACACACAGACACAAGCAGACTGTCACACACACACGCACACGCGCATGCGCGCATACACACACACACACACACACGCAGATACATACATTAGTTTTATGTGTGTGTGTTCCTCATTTCTCCATTTTCTAGTTATATCGATCAAGTCCAATTTGCAGTGATAAGTATTTTTCGACACATACTGTGTATATATAACTCACAAGTATGTGTGTATCTGTATTAGTATGAACATGTATATTAGTGTGTGCGTGTGTGTGCGTGTGTGTGTGCGTGTGTGTGTGCGCACGCGCGCATTCATACTACTTTCACATGCGCATACAATTGCACTCACACGCGTATAGTGGTTTGCAAGATAGCCACACACGCCAGTTAATGAATTCGTCCCTCAATGTTCCATGTGTGTTGCTTGGTGCTAAGGATGACTCAGCCCAACTATTTATCTCTTCTAATGTTTGTAGATGAAGCATAAAATGTGTCATTTAGAGTGATGACCACCAAAGTGATTTTGTCCCGGACATAGCTTAGTTAAAGATTACACATATACTTACACGCGCACGCACACACGCACATTTATACATACACACACGTACATACATACACACACACACACACACACACACATATATATATATATACACATATATATATATATATATGCATACACTTGCATATTTATATATTGCTCAATCTTACCTCTCAGTGTAATACCAAAGTTTCCCTTCTATTTGATCTTCTAATAAATAATAGTATTAAAATATTGTTATTTACTGATCTTGTCTTAGTGCAACACAAAGCCACAAGTGAGGGGTAGGGTAAGTGAAGATCAAACTCACTACACTCATTATGTACTGGTTAACAAGTTAACTATTGCACCCAGTAGGCGCCCTAATTACTACCGTTGCTGCTGCTGCTACTGCTGCTGCTGTTGTTATTGTTGCAGTGCTGTTGTTATTAATGAGACGAGATTGCACAAATATAACTATTCACAGCCAATTCGCGTGCCTGCCCTCATCCTTCTTGTACACCGTTTTTCGCGCCTGTTCACATAGCTCCATTATTCACACATGCCAGAGTTGGGTTTCTTTCCATACACGCACACATTAATACAGATGCGATCAAGAATGTGTCACTGTCAAGTATTTATTTATTAAATAGATAAAAATCAATATTATAGGAAGAAATTCGAAAGATGAAAACTACTAAGGACATGCCGGGACTTGGAAGAGAGATCGTTGATTCAATTGCTTTGTAGCTGCATGTTGCTGTTAACCTTGTTCATTGATTTTCCTATATCTTCTTTCTCTCTTTCCACTATTCTCTGCAATGGTTACGCTGCTACAACTATTGGTATTTTTTACTATCAGTTAGATTATAATTATTCTCAATTGTAATTATAGTACTGATCAGTACTACTATCATCATTACTATTATTATTTATTACTATTTTAGCAAGATCTTAACTATTACTTGACACGTTTAACGTTTTTTTCTACATTTTGTCTTCTCAATTCTCTTCTTCTATTCACTGTTGAGTGTCTACCTATATGTTATTAATGAAATGACACTCGATCTATATCATTTGAAATCTATCAATTAATAACTCAGATATCTAACCAGGTATATTATCTCTCTCTCTCTCTCTCTCTCTCTCTCTCTCTCTCATATATATATATATATATATATCAAAAGATATTTATCGGCCTTCTCTGCAACTCAGCTGATCACGCTATCCACTGCATAATAAATAAACGTTTTTCCCCACTCACATAAAATTATTGTATACGTAGACAGGCAGATATTATCGAAGCGTCCTCTGTAGTAGTACAGGCGTACCCCGATATAACGCGGTTCGCGATATAAAGCGGTGGGTGGATCCCAACATTTTACCTATATTACCACACTCGTTCAAAACCTGCGAATAAAAGCATAATTTCCCTAAGCCCATATTTCGGTATTTGCCATAGTGTAGCAGAATAGCGCTCAGCAGCCCGAAGTATCTGTCAAATCAAATGGGCTGTGACGGTGTAGCAGCTACAACATCGCAGCCCATTTGATTTGACAGAGGTGACACAACTTGACACACCTCACCCCAAATAAGAAATATATTTGACTTACGTCGGCAAACCAACTAAAAAAAACTGTAAAAATGGAATGAATTAGACAAAAATATTTCAATGAACGAAAATTTTATTCGCTTTTCCCCTCAGGAGCTCAGATACAAGGTATCTGAAAAACCGCAGAAGCTTACGTATCGACCAGTCATATTTTGTTTTTAAATACTGAATTTTGGTATACTTTGTAATATATTGTAGTTATTTTGTTATTTAAAAACATTATTTGTTTATTTGTTCAAATCTCACTTGGTTTTTAAATGATAGACGCCGTCTTTCATCTATCGCCCTTGAGTTACCGCTGCTCGGTTATAACGCTGTTGGCTTTCTTGGACCCCAACACCCACGTTATAACGGGGAACGCCTGTAGTAGTAGTAGTAGTAGTAGTAGTAGTAGTAGTAGTAGTAGTAGTAGTAGTAGTAGTATGATACTTTTATTTAACAAATATCAGCTGTTGTTGTGACAACTATGTGTGCATGGAATTTTACGCTATATGAGATGTTAATAATGCGGCACTAATAGAGCTTCATGTTGCGGCATGAAAGACGCAGGTGGAATCCCAGCTTCCAACATAAAACATTTAGTAACAAGTGACGTAAAACGTAGCAGTATCTGCTGCATTATACCATAACATTCTACGCACAAAGTATTGGTGCAACAACAGCTGATAATAGTGAAGAAGTAACCAGTATCACAACTACTGTAGTTATGATTTGGATCAAGATATTTTGGTGAATCTGTGAGAGAGAGTAAAGTGGTTGCTCCTTAAATAGTCTTGGTAAAAATACAGTTAGTGTAGCCATGAGCGATCTATCATATCTTAATTACGGTCAAAAGCCCAGTAGAAGTAACCAGTATCACAACTACTATAGTTATTTGGATCAAGATATTTTGGTCAATTTGAGAGAGAGAGAGAGAGAGAGAGAGAGAGAGAGAGAGAGTAAAGTGGTTGCTCCTTAATAGTCTTGGTAAAAATACAGTGTAGTCATAAGCGATATATCATATCTTAATTGCGGTCAAAAGCCAGTTAATTGTAAAACAGAAATAATTTATTTATCCTTTGTCCATTTGGTATGTGTGCACAAGTGTAAACATATAAATGCAGATATGTATGTATAGTAATTAAAATAGCCCCGCCTAACATCGTGGCTTTTGTAGCCTAGTTGTAAGGCGTCCCTGCATGAAATAGGAAGACTCCTGTGGAAATGAGATACGAGCTTGAATCACATCGGAAGCTACATCTCTGTTCCGGATCTTTATAATTTACATGCGTGTGTATGGAAACACATAGATTTTAAATATGTATCGGCATATATTAATGCAACGATTCATTTAAGAACACATCTTTCTCCGAGTATGCATATTGATATATGCGTCTGTACATCCATCCATACATACATGTATGCATAAACACACACACACACTGATATATGCGTATATGTACAATACATATGTACTGTAAACGCATATATCAATATTTTTAATACATACTCACATAGATACTGACATGGCCATTCTGCTAAAGGCTGGTTAATTAACTACTCTAAGGATAAATATAATTGAACCTATGTCGAGATGAATGATAGGACTTGGATTCTTTCTTCATGCCCAACTGTATCAGTGCATTCATGGATCATAACATTTGTGATACCTGCGTATATGAATATTTTTATAAGTAATGCCTCTCAACTCAAATCACAAATACACCTGTATGAATGTACGAATAATATCTACGCGCCTATATCTCAAAGATAACCTGTTTGGGCGTTAAATCACCGGTACGTCTCAGTTAATGTTACAAATTGTAACACTAACTAACGCCCAAACATTCATACATCCTTGTAACTTACAATGATGTATGAATGTACGTATGCTACTCACCTCTGTTCATGAACAAGTGTCTCTATCCCTTGAAAAAAAAGTAAAATGCATGAACTATAGTTATCTAACTCATAATATAAGGGGGGTTGGGGGGGACAAATTTCGTACAAACCCAGCAGCCCAAAATTTTATCTGTAAGCCTGCAAATACCCCAAAAAGAAACTGCAACCGCGCTCAAAAAGTAAACCCACTCTCTGTCATAAAAATGAATTCACCTGTTAACAGATCCGTAGCTTTCTTTCTTTCATTCTTTCTTTCTTTCATTCTTTCTTTCTTTCTTTTTTTTTAATGCATAACATTTGTCGTTCCCTGGCGATAAATATTGGATCAGAACACCCTTTCCTGCACTGTTTGTTTTATTGATAAGGCGAAGGAAAGAAATGCACTTAAAAAAAACGGGGTGTATCTAAAATGTGAAGATGAAGATGAAGATGGGTAAAAAAGAGTTTTTTTTATAATACGAGACGTTAAGACAGAAAAAATTGAATTTATGGATTTATAACAGCCGTGTATATTTAAACACAAATGTATCAAATAATGTTCGCTTACAGTGTGCACACCCGTTAGTTCCACTTGTCCATGAGTAATTATGTTAATTGGCTTTTATCAAAATCTATCGTTCCTATAAATCGATTAAGATTTATTGATGAAAGCCTAGTTTACTCGCGCTACAATAGCCAACTTTAAATTACAATTAATGGATTATGCTACCTTAGTATTCCAGATCCTTTACATCTGGAGTAAATTAAAATTTTATTTTAAACATTTATTGAATGGGAAAAAAATAAGTAAAAACCCTAGCCCTAATCCTAATCTACGACTGGTCTCCATTGCGTTCTCTCAAAAAATCGAAACATACATTTATAGTCATGCGCATAAATAGCTGTTTATCAGAAAAATAGACTTTTTCCTTTTTTTCAATTTGGGCATTAAAATATTGGTTTCGCAATTTACTATACGTTAGATATAAGGTGTGAAAGCATATAGTCCTTAAGGTATAATGTATAATTCAAAACGTTTACCTAAAGCTGCGAAGCGGGTTATATTTGAAGCGTGAGTAAAATAGGATATAACGATCTAGGTAGGATATGAACGTTCTATCTATTTCTGTATGTGTATCCACACGCGCGTGCGCGCTCACACACCCACACACACACACGTGTGAGCACGCACACACACACACACACATGCGCGCACACTCAGAGCCCACTCCACACAAACACAACTAACAGCTACCACATATATTCAATATCCTTTTAGCTCACCCATTCACGCCTGTATACCATGTGTCTAAGTTCAATTAATATCTGCTCCAATAATTGTGAATACTGTGTATGCGAGTTAGATTAAGGTATACATACTACAGGTTTCTCTCTCTCTATTATAAAGCATACTTTCTTGAGGAAAAATAATTACAATTACCAACAGTTATATATTGTGCAAACTGATTGATTACACATTTTCTTCGTTTGTGTGCACGCACTCATCTGTGTACATATAGCTAATAAAATAGATATAATTAAAAATACATGTGCATACGACTACAATACATATTTAATAATTTGATTAATTAAAATATGACTTAAAAAGTAGATTTATATGCAACTATTTAAATGGGGTTTCTTTAAATCAAAATGAGCATATACATTTGAGTATTATTTCATTACAAAAAAAGGGAAAGATTAAATATTGGAAAGGTAAATTTACTATCTCCTTTTTTTAAAAAATCGTCCAACAACTGGTTGCGGAGAGAATGTAAAAGGAAAAGGAGGGGGGAGAAAAGGAAATAAATGTACTTACCTGCTAATATAAAAGCAATTCCAAAAAGTGAATTCATTTTGTTTCCGTGATCCTGCGTTGAGCTACAAAAAATGACACTTTTTTTTCAAGGTCTTTTAGTGAATCTCCTAATCGTTGATTTTTTAAAACCAAACCACGAGGGAATAGTTCCTTCGGTTTTTTAATAATTTTATATGTGAAGATCACTTTTTTTTCCTAACCAATGTTTAGATTGGTTTATGAGCGTTTGGTGAAGAATTTTATCTACAACTCTTGCATACATGTACATATGTATGTATATGTATACAATTGTGGCAATATGAATTTATATTTAGTGTGTATGAGTGCGCGTATGCGCTGGTTGAAAGGTATATTTTTTCCGGAACTTGTAATCCGGTCTGAGTCTGAACTTCTTCCACTCGGTTATAGTGCTGTCGTGTTAGTGCGCGCCGATCGTTTTCTTTCCTACTGAAACTATACTGATTTTATGAGCGTGCAGTTTGGTTGGCTGGTTGATTGGGGTTGAGTATGAGACTTTGGTACCTAAAGAAGAGAGGGAGTGGGACTGATTCGGTTTGTTTGTGAATGACACACGAGGAAAGAGAGTGAGAGATTTGAGCAAATGGAGAAAAGGAGAGGACTGAGTAAGAGGGGGAGAGCGAGAGAGAGAGAGAGAGAGAGAGAGAGAGAGAGAGCTTTTAAAAAAGAAAGCTAGAAGTGAAGAGTGATGTACATTTATAAAACCATCATGACATGTTTGAGAAAGTGTGGGGGTGGTGGGGAGAAAAAGAATAAAAGAGATTAAATTCAGGAGAGAGAAGAAGAGATATAAACAGGTAAGAGAGAGAGAGAGAGATAGAGAGAGAGAAGAGGAAGTAAAAGAATAATAAGTGAGGGGAAAACACACCAAAATGGGATGACTGAGGAGAGAGGGAGAGGGGGAGAGTTGACAAATATAAAATCCGCTTAAAACGTAGAAAGAAAGTAACAGGGAGAGAAAGAGAGATCTGAGAGAGAAGGAGAAAAAGAAGAAGAAAAAGAGAGAGAGAGAGAGAGAGAGAGCAGTATAAAAATAAATCAGATAGCAAAGGTAAAAAGGAAGAGGGAGGTGATAGGGGAGGAAATTGATCGAATAAGAGTTTAATGGTATGAAAATGGGGAAAGAAACAAAAGTGCATCAAATCATACGTTGACTCCTGCTGATGCTACCTCCGCCTTCCTCCATCAACGGTTGGTGCATTTACTGCATTAATGTGTGTTCTTATGAATTTTGTGCATGTATGATGCAGCAGACACCCATATTAGACTCGTGTGTGTGTGTGTGTGTGTGTGTGTGTGTGTGTGTGCGTATTACGCTGCATCTTCAAAACTGTTTATTGCGCTAGTATGCGCGATGATGATGATGATTGCATCGGTAGGCCCTAGGTATTATCATAGATTTTACAAATACAGTTTTACAAGTAATCGATGCAAATAAAACGATTGCAGCAAGTTGGCTCGAAAGATGCTTGATCGCAGTTTCAAACTATTACTAATCCTAGGATACTAATACCAATAAGATAATTAAAAACTAACGTCATTACATTACGAGAGGAGATTCAACACGTACTTCTTGCGGATTTTGATAGCCATATTCATGTACAGATGCTTAAAGCTAATATTTCAGGCGCGGGGGGGTCCCTGCTCGGGCAAATCACAATTTTTTTAAATTGAAATCTCTAGATAAAGAAAAAAACAACAAATAATCCCAAATAATCATATATTAACCTTTAAACAAATTGTTATTATATATATCCATAGCCTAATCAAGCAGATGGGGTATAAAAAACATTTAAAAATTGTATCCCCTCTCCCTGCTCAAAATCCTGGATCCGACTCTTTATTTATTTATCTTTAATATGAAAACTATTTGCTGATTACGATGGTTGTGACGTTGGGACAGGGCAAACCTAAAAGCACAAAAGGGATGCCGCTATCTTGCATATATAAATGATGATTGTTTGGTTTACCACTGCTGTCGCCTAATGATGTTGTTGTTGGTAGTGATGATAACGATGACTGCGGTGAGAGGTAGTCAGAGGTTTTCTTCGATGACGAATGTGTTCGATCGGTAAAGATGAAAGTGATTGATGGGAGGAGGAGGAGGTGTGGGTAGAATGGAGGTTAGAGAAATACAAATATAGAAAGAAGACGCGAATAGTGGTTGGAAGCAAGACGACGGAATGAAATCAAGAAGGAAGGTGATGTGTGAACGAGAGATTGACTCTGTGGTTAAATGAATGAATTAATAATCATCCCAGGAAACAAAGATGGTTACTAGGGGGAGGAGGAGAAAGAAGGAATAAAAGAAAGAGAATAGGAAGCAGATAGTAGAGAGAAAAAAAAAGAAAGAGTGACAAAAAAAAGTAACAAAGAAAGCGTGAACGAAAGAGAGAAAGGGAAATGTAGAGAAGCCAAGAGAGAAGATAGTAAAAAGCCGCTGGGTGACAGAAAGGAAAGGCGAAAGATGGAGAGGAAGAAAGCAGACGACAAAAACGCAGGAAAGAATGGCTGCGTGGATAAATGAATGAATTAATGAATGAATAAAGGAAGGAAGGAAGAAGGAAAGGAAAGAAGGGGGGGAGGAAGAAGAAGAAAAGAAAGACGGGAAAATGAATGAAAATAAGAAAATAAGTAAAAAAGATAGGAACACAAAAATGTGTGAAAAAGAAGAAAGAAGAAAAAGAATGAAAGTTTTTAAAAAAGAAGAAAATGAAATGACCGATTTATTTAACTGAACGTAACAGAATAATCCAAAATAAAGAAGACGGGAAGAGTTAAAAGGAAGGGAAAATAAATAAGAAATGAATGAAAGGAAAGATGGACGATTATTAAAAATAGATCGATTGAAAAATAAAATGAATGCATGTCTGAAGGTTTTGTACCTGTTAGACAGGGAAAAGAAAAATGGTCGGTTTTGTACTTGTGAACTCTGCAATACACAAGTAACATAATGGTTTGTCGCAAGAAGAGCAGTGGGCTGGAGATCGTGAGGTATGAGTTTCTATTCTAGATATTTAATAAGAGAACCACATACTCAAAAGTTCACCTGAGAGAAAGAAAACACGTAATAACTCTCACAGGTGTCCTCACTCGAATGTACTTGTAAAATATTCGATAGTTGCAGGTTGTCGACAGCGAACCTAACCTAATATTGGTGCCACCGGTCGGTGTTGTAAGATAAGCACCTCCTCCCACTTCATCCTGCTAGACACTCTTTTTTTTACATGGTAGTCTGCACATTCTTTTAGGTCAATTTTGGGATGTAAGAACAGCAAATTCATTGGCTGCCGGGATGTCTTCTTTTTTGGTTTTAAATTTGAAGTCATGTGAAGGCTTTTCTTTCACATACGGATCAGTGTTAACTTTCAGTTGACAGATTACCTCACCCAACACTTGATCCAAACTACTTCAAGTCATTCTGCTTTCCGCTACTGAATCACCCGCTCTTTTTTACTAATGTTGAATGATTGGTATATTTTTCTTTCGCCTTTTTACTTTCTCTAAGGTAAAACTGGTATAATTTTTCCCAATTGAAAGAAACGTGTAAATCAATCTTTATTTGTTCTCGGTGTAAATATCTCCTCATATCAAACACTATATTACGGTTTCACCTGTATGACACAAGGTAACATATCTATTAATATCAGTAAGTCCTTAGCCTAACACAGTTATTAGCTGAATTTTGATCTGAAATTGTCACGGTATAATGTTCGATCTATGTGATTAATGGAGTAGCGTTGGGTTAAGTGCATTGACAATGAAAGAGATTATGCCTGAAAATAAATAAATGTCGTGTAAAATAAACACTTTTTTCATCATTAGGCTACGGACATATTGATTTAACTACAAAGACCAGACTTATAAGAAGTACGTTAAATATAATTCAGCATTATTGTCATAATTAAAAAGTCAATCTGTATTCTTTATAACACCACAATTAAGAAAAATGTCCACATACACATCCTTAAATGTCTTGTTTACCTATGCTATATGTTTCACGTTTCCTGCATCGTTTTAGACATAGTTTTGCATTCTATCTATTAGTTATGAATACAAATTTTCAAGTGAATATATATTACAATTAGATAGTACTGCGTAACAGAACATATAAGCTAAATAGGTTAAGGTTAGTGTTTGCATAGTAAGAAACGCAACAGAAAAAGCAGTTCTATGTCAAAAGAATAAGGTTTCTTGGGTGTTCGTTCAAGCATTCGAATAAAGCTGTTAGCGGTTTCACTGCTGTATGTCATATATTCATCTTGTAAGTTTGGAAATCATCATCATCATCATCATCATCATCATCATCATCCATTATACGTCCACTGCTGGACAAAGGCCTTTCCCATCTTCTTCCATGCCGACCGCGACTGTGCTAACCACTGTCATGTCTTAACCGGCGAACTTTTCTATCTCATCCCTCCATCTTGTGTCTGGTCTTTTCCTATTGCGTTTACTGTCCCATGGGCACCAATCGGTTAGTCTTTTGCTCCCTCTATTGTCATCTCTTCTTGCTAAGTGTCCACCCCATCTCCATTTTTGTTGCTTAATTATTTGTATAATATCCGTCATCCTAGTTCTTCCTCTGATCCATGTTGATCCATTTCTATCCCCAGCATTGCTCTTTCTAAGTTGGTTCTCAGTTCGTTTTGTTAATTTCCATGTTTCGCATCCGTAAGTCATAGCTGGTATTATGCATTCATTGTATACTTTACACTTTAAGAACATTGGCAAGATCCTTCCAATAGGTCTCTATTCATACCAAATGATTTCCACTCGATCGTTATGCATCGTTTTATTTCGCTTTCACCGTATTTCTCTAGCTTTATTACCTGTCCTAGGTAAATGTATTCGTCAACCTCTTCTAGAGCCTCGTCCTCTATTCTTATGGTCTTTATCGTTGAACATTACTCTTGTCATTGTTCTGTTCATCTTTAAGCCTACTGTTTTACTTTCCCTATTTAGATCAGTGAACATGTTTTGTAATTTTTCCGATGCTTCTGGCGTCATGGATTATAACACTTCGCGGTATATATATTTACTCCCAACCCTTTCGGCATCCATCGACGAAAGAAGTTAATTTTTTTTTGTTTAAATTAAAATGTATGAAGCTTTTCCTAAAAAATAAATAAATAATTTCATTTTTTAACCACAAGAAAGTATTGTGAAAATATTGTTTTATCTTTTTGGGGAAATGTTCGGTTTGATGGTAGGCCTGCAGAACGCATGGGTTTTTAATTGGTTAAACGGGTTCATTAAAATGCAGTTCTTAAAATAAATTTTAACAATTAGAATTAAAAAGAAGACTTGTGTTGTGGGTTTAAAACTTTGTATATTAGACATTTTAAAGCTAACTCATTAATGTACAATACTAAAAGAAACTTACAAACAATCATCTACACTTTGAAATAAAACGACGCATAACGATAGGTTGGAAAGCATTTGGTATGAATAGAGACATTCTGAAGAGCACCTTGCCAATGTGCCTAAAGCGTAAAGTATACAACAGCTGCATAATAGCAGCCATGGCTTATGGATGCGAAACATGGAAATTAACCAAACGAGCTGAAAACCAACCCAGAATAGCACAGAGAGCCATGGAAAGAGCAATGCTAGGGATAACTCTAAGAGATAGAAAAAGATCAACATGGATCAGAGAGAGGACTAATTAAGGAGCAAAAATGGAGATGGGCTGGCCACCTAGCAAGAAGAGATGGCAATAGATGGTTGAAAGGACTAACCGATTGGTGTTCATAGGACAGTAAACGAAGTAGGAAAAGACCAGACAAGATGG
>VCCN01000158.1:2638906-2701269 GCA_006491835.1 Architeuthis dux | reverse complement strand
TGGGAGATGTTACCCACTCTTTTGATAAACCATGCATTGCTGATATCAAGATCGGAAGACATACTTACCACCCAACAGCTTCTCCTGAAAAGATTGAATACGAAAAATTCAAATACCCTAAACTTCCACATATTGGCTTCCGAATCGGTTTTAGGGTAAGTTTTTTCCTAATGTAACATTATCCAGTTGGGAATTTTATTTTTATTTTAGGATCAATTGGAAAAATTTCAATTCAGTGCTTAATATGATGAGTCCAGTCCAACTATTCTAACATTTGTAAAATGTTTTGAGAAAATAATGTAAATATAAGTGAAATTTTGTATTAAAAATGCCATGCTGTTTCAAACAAGGAATTTAGGGAAAACATTTTATTTCACAATTTATAAGAAATTCTTTAAAAATTGTTTTCTTTATTTGGGGAGTTTCACTTCTCTGGGTAATCACTAAACTGAAATATTCATAAATTATTCAAATGGTGACCTTCAAAATCTTCCTTCATAAGAATATCCACTCTAAATATTGATAACGATTCTAGACCATATTAAACCTTTAAAATTACAAAGCTAGAGAAAATGATAAAGATTGAATCGCAACATATGGAAGCTGAAATGTGAAATATTAATGTTGATAACCCAAATTTTGATTTAGCATCTTAGAAATATAGCATACTGGAATAGTTATTTTTGTGGGGATGCAGATGATATTATTCATAAATTCATGAAAAATAACACTATTTCCAATATTTTTAATGCAAAGGGAGATCATTTTGGATCTCACATACATTGAGAAAATGTATTCAAATTCTGTTTCCATTAGTTTATCTACTTTCAGACTAATGTCATCAACTTTTCTTGTAGGTTTATCGACCATGTTCAGAGGCCTATGAATTACAAGATCATAAAAGCTTAGTGCTGCTGGAGAATTCAGAAATTTTAGAAAAAGGTAATTTTTTAAAGTTTTTGTTAAATAAATCCATGAAGACATACAAAGTTAAGATATAGACAGAGCAAGATGAGCTTTTTCTTGATATTTTATATAAAAACACATCTACAAATTTGTGTTTATAAATAAGATATTGATGAGAACAGACATAGTAAGTAGATATATTTGTATCTATGTATCTTGGCCTTTTCAGAGAAATATGAACCAATATTGATTGTTGTAAATATTAAACTGATAATTTTAAATGTTTAAATGAAATGAATGTTTAAATGAAATTATGAAAATATTTTTAATATAAACAGATAAATAAAATGACGTTTCTAATTTTTTTCAAAACTAGAAACTTTTTATTTATATGATAAAAAATATATAGTATTTAATATTTTGGAATACAAAAAACTTAATTTTATGTAACATATTCTGCATGGATCAGAACATATGTGTCCGTTTTGTTTGGGTTTATAAGGATGAAGTTGTTTGTTGTCATATTGCCATTATCCTTGTCATCAATCAGTGAGGTGTTGGATGAGCTATGATATAACAAGTTATTCATAAGGTCTTTTTCTTAAATAATAATTTATATTTTAGTTTTGGCAAATTCAAAATGCATAACTAAAACTCAGTTTTACTCTGGAGTACATGCTGTAAAGGTATACAAGGGGGTACCAAAAGATAACTGTAATTATAGACACATTCCCGGTCACAACTTTGAAAAAACTGTGGGTACTACTCGTACACTTGTGTTTTACCTAAAGCTTCTTCCTTAAAAGCTTCTCGAACATCACCAGATTCAGCTGCAGTTTTCCCCAAAAGAAAACAAAACTCTAAATCAGCCAATGCAAAGGTTGCCAAATGTGCTTGCAAGCACCAGAAAAACCACTGGAAACCAATCCAGAATCATGTCATGTGGCAGACTGGCTCACAATAGTGTCAACTCGTGATACCTAACACAATCCTGTTCACACAACATACTTAAATTCCGTTTTGTGGGGGCAGTTCTCCCTCATATTTCCTTAATATAATAGAATCTATTATTTTTGGAATATGTCCATTCATTTATACAAAATAAGTGTACTTTTCCTGACTTCTGATTGCTTTGAGCATCAAGGTATTTTACAACTCTTTATTTTCTGGTATTCTTTGGGATGAAGTAGACATAGTCCAAAGCTCAAAATATGGCTGTTTATTTACACAAGGCGTTTTTTTCTTGGTACATAAATACAGTTTTATCTTTTGGGTAATAGCAGACTGATCACCAAAGGATTAATGGAATATGATGCATATGGTTTATCAGAATCATTTCTAAAAAACAAAAATTGGAGATTCTTGATGAGTGTAGAACTGAGATGGTTAACAACTCTGGAGTTGGGTGATCTTTTAGGTGACTTTTCACAGTATATTTGGCTCTTTATGATTCATTTTTGGTGTCATTCTGTCATCACTTAATATAATTTAATCTGTGAATCTCCTGATTAATGATGTTCTGCACATTTCTGTCTGGCTCATATTTTAGGTCCAATTCACTTTAAATCAAGACTTTCGTGTTATCTGATTATCATTATAAAAGAAAATGAAAATTTGTATCAGAAAATCAAATATTCATATTTTTTATATTTCTGTTTCTTCCAGGTATAGGTAGTTACTTTAACCTACCAGAAAAAATACGTAAAGATGCCATATTGGCCATTCTTGCAGAACTGAAGGAAATTCGCAACTGGTTTGAACTGCAACGAAATCTTGCATTTTATGCCACGTCACTTCTGTGTGTATATGAAGGAAAAAGACCATGTGAATTGCATCATAGCTATGTCCATGGAAGCAATGAAAGCAGTGGTAACACACTTGGTAACAGAATGACAGATGTCAAGCCTTGCCCTCATTGCATAAATAATGTAAGTAATGAGTGTAACAAATGTTGCACTAATCTGAGGACCAATGGCTACACCCGGTTATCCCAACCTCCTTTAAGTGATGGTTGTGTACAGGTGAAGATGATAGACTTCAACCATGTTTATACGACCACTGAACGGGATGACAATTATTTATTTGGCTTGGACAATTTTATGAAATGTCTTGAAAAACTCTTAACTGATTATTGATCATATATATTTTATTTTTTAATCCTGAACTTTTTTTTTACACACTTATCCCTTTAACTTATGCTTTTTTTAATACTTTGGAAAAAGTTCATTGCAGATATAACTTTTTAATATGGAGGCTATAATTTAATATTTGAAATGAGTTAAACAAATAGATCACTATGTAAAGAAAGAGTAAGATTCTAGCAGCTTCTCTAATCTTCTTAATTATAATCTTTTTATATATCTTAAAATAAAAGCATGAACCATTCTCATATAATTTTCATTAAAAAAATATTAAATTTTAAAAAATTACCCCAAAGTTATTTTTTCATAAATATTAGAAACCGTCAACCAAAACTATCAGCATAGGTTTCTTCAGTTGTCAAGTTGGTCCGGCTGGCTGGCTATGTATGTATCATGCCCATGGATGAAAATTTCAACATTTACTCCTTATTATGTCTAGATAAAACGTTTTATTTGGGTTTTTTAATCCCCCCCCCTAATATGGGGGGGGGGGTTCAGTTTGCAATGTAAGTTTTTGCAAAATTGATCCTTTAGTTTGTGTCCACTTGTTTTTTGAAAATTCAGACTCTTTTAGTGATCACTGCCCAACAAAAGGCAAGAGAAGTAACTTATTCATTGATCACCTCATCTTCCAATTTTTCTAATTGATTACCCCCAACATGGTATGCTGCAAAAAGACATTGGTTGCGTGACGGTTTCTATCAAGTGACTAAACAGACCTGTTAGTTTTTATTTTATTTTGGGTAAAAAATGCATTTGGTTGACTATGACTAAATGTATAATAATGCTGGACATGTATAAAACCTATTTCTCTTGGCTAAACCGGTCTATTTGCATAAAGTATGACCTTTCCTGACCTCTGGTTGCTTTAGCAACAAGATATTTTACAACTCTTTATTTTTTGGTATTCTATGTGACTTTGAGATGAAGTAGGAATACCCAAAGCTTAAAATATGACTGTTTATTTACACATGGCCTTTTTTTCCTTGTGTAAGATATTTTTTAAACCAGCTGACTCCAGCTTCAGGATTTTCCTGAAAATATAATTACCTTAAGCAAAAGAAATGCTATACTTCTTTTTAAAACCTCTTTGGGTTTGGGAGGTTTACTAAGCTCAGCTTAGTCTGAGTGCTGGTCCAAATGATATAATATTTTTTTTTAATTGAAACTTTTGATCAAATTAAAACTATATATTTATTTATTTTTGTAAAAACAAAAAATAAGTAAATACGTAGTGTTAATTATTTTTACAAATAATAAATAAATACGTGGATCAAAAGTTTCAATTAAAGAAAATATTAGTAAATAGTGACAGTATAAATGTTTTTAACGGGACTCATTTCCAAAATGTATATTATTAAAGCTTTCTTTTGCATCCATTCCAAAAATTTTAAAATAAACTACATGGTATAGAATCTTTGTTTTTAGTTTAGTTATGAAAGTTGATATGTTTTAAAAAAAAAGATTGATACTATTGAAAAAAAAAAATGACTGAAAAGTTTTTATTTTTATTATGTAGCATAGTAAAGTAAAATTAAAGTTAAGTACATATTTTTAATCCTTGTTTTTAAAACATGTTTTTTCGGATCTATGAGATTATTAACAAACAAAAAAATTAGATTTAATTTTTATAATGTTTTTTTTCGATTCGAATCGTATGGTATCAAATTATTTTTTTCAGTGATAATTACTACACAACTTTATTTAAAGATTTTATTTTACTTATTGCTCTCCAAAGCTTTGAATAACATTGTAAAAATTAAATTATTTACTTTTACTTAAGACACCTTAAGTTTGAAAGATTAGCGACATCAGATGAAAATGATTTCATCCTTGCTGTTTGATAACATGACAAACAATGTCTTAAGTTTCATATTTTAGCTGATGTTTTATCGTTTCGTTTCGTTTAGGAAATAGACATGGCTAGGAATTTTGCTATGAAATCCCCTGCTATGAAAGTTCTATAACTCAGCAGACTGTTGTGCTAATCTAAGCTCAGCTTAGTCTGATAGAGGTCCAAATGAGGAATAGCAGACTATTGTGCTAATCTTCCAAGTGTGGGAGACTTATCTCCCTTTGAAATCCTGTCTTTTATTTGGGCTTGAACATTAAATACTGGTGTCTGTGTGGAAATATGCATCTACCTCAGTCACTAACTGTTTGGGTTATTTTTTCAAGATTTAACCCATAAGAACCCAGATGTTCAGTAGACGTTACTTAGTACACCTCACGAGTTAAAATCAAGGATAAAATATAATATTATATAAGAGACTGTGCAGATCAATTAAATTGTTTGTAACACCGGTGTCACAGTGGGTTCTTATGGGTTTTAATAAGGCTTTTTATAGACTCCTATAATCAAAGAAGTAGACAGTGACTACCAGACCAACCAACTGGCTCATTCATTCACTTGTGTTGTTGACCTAAGTATCTTGTGAAAAATGAATTTCAGATCTTAGCCAGCCAAGTGTGAGAGAAGGAATAGGGTGAACTCCAGTGAGTTATTTCCCCAACTTCCAATATATATGTTATATGAAGCATCCCCCACCAATAATATACTTTGGTAGGGTTAGTAAAATAAGTAAAAAAATTACATATAATTTCTAATTATTATATAATTATCTTAAAACTGAAATAAGAAACTGCATTTAATCCTAGAACCATTTTCTTTATTATTTTAGATAATTTGCTAGATTGAAAGATTTGGTTGGTGCAGTATATTTATTCAATCCTGAATTTTTCTACCTATACCTATTTGATATATCCAAGATTTATTTTCCATTTAACCAAGTGTGACCAGTATCTCACTGGTGTTTAGTTTTAGTTTTTTTAATATTCTTTTTTTTTTTTGCTAAAAAATTATGCATTCCATATTATACTGAAATTTCTATTGAGTTTCTCAAGCCAGTCTCCAAGTAATTAAATGAAAATTTAGATACCTCACTAATAATGTTATATGTAGTTTTGTTACTTTGATTTACATCTCTCTTAATTTACTGAACAAATTGTGTCATCTATTTTATATTAAATAACAACAAAATTAATTCTTTGTTTTATGAGCATAAATATAAAACATTCTAGTGCTGTGGTTCCCAACCTTTGAGTCATTTCCCACTTTTGTCAATAAGATTACTAGTATTCCCCTTCCATTTATTAAGTTGCAACAAAGAATAATTTCAAATAATAACTTTATTTTATGTATAATTAGACAGCTTCATACTAAGAATTAGTTTAATATTTTTAATTATACAGCTGCTGCTGTGTATTTGTTACTCAAAGAAAGCAAGCGAAAATAATTAAACACATCATTTGAAATTCCAATTATTACCAAAAAAATAAGAATTCTGCTACCGTAACTGATCTACACATCAATGTGATCTCTGTTCTTGTTTTTCGATTTGTTAGATTAGTGAGAGCACAACTTAAATCATTCTCAACTTGGAGCTTATTTTTGAGCCTTCAGCTTGATAGATAGAAGTGCAGAAAAGCCTAATCTCTAGACTGGACTTTTATTTTTACCTAATAGCCTTATTCCCACCTTGGACTACTCAAATTCCCCCCTGGTTGGGAACCACTGTTCTAGTGGCTTCACATCAATATACATTTCATACTATAAAAAACAAGTTTCCTCAGTTTGCACTCATGAAATACAAATATATAAACAGTTTGACAAAACCCTCACTCATGAATGCTATGCATATTCTTGTAAAATATTTTTCTTTACTTAAAATGCATGAAATTATATACAGTCATGACTGAAATTATTGGCACAGTCTAATTTTTCTTAATTTATTGAAAATAATTACCAAAATAATTAAGTAGTAAAGATTTCCTGCAAAACAGATGTAGCTATAGGTATGAGGTTAGTAAATATATAAACAGATATTTTAAATATTTAATTTTAAATAAAAGAAAAATTAATTGTATGTCCAAAATTAATGGCACAAGAAAATTAATAGTCAATTGTATATCTTTTCTGAGCTATAACTCTTTCTAATCTTTTTCGATAACCTGTTACTAGATTAGAACAAACATCTGCAGGGATATTTTGCCCTCTTCATGTGAATAATCTTCAAGTTATTGCAGATTTGTTAGTTTTCTTGCTCTTACACTTTTTTCAATTCATTCCATAAGTTCTCAATTGGACCCTGTGAAGGCTAAGGTAAATCTTTGATTTTCTTATCCTGAATATATTTCTGGACTAATTTAGAAATGTTTTGGATCATTGTCATGTATAAAGTTCCAACCCTGCTTCAGTTTCAGATTTCTAACAGTCACTTTCAAGTTGACATCCAATATTCCACTATAATCCTCTTTTTTCATTATACCATTAACTTTTACTTTCCTGTTCATTTTGCATAGAAACTCCCTCTCCCATGTTTTGTTGTAGGGACGGTGTTCTGTGGATTGCCTCACCTTGACATATCCAAACAAATTTCTTATGACCAAAAAGTTCTAGTTTTGTCTTTTGACCATAGTATATTCTCCAAGAATGAGACAGGCTTATCAATATGTTCATTTGCAATGACAAGCTTTCAAAGAACTAGCCTTTAGAAAAGGGGTCTCACAAGGACTTTAGTAATAGTATTTCTTGTTACTTTCACTCCAGTGGCTTCCAAATTATTCCTGAGATTCTTAGTTGTAATATTTGAGTTATTTTCCACATTTCTTAGATTACCTTCTGATCTGGCCTACAGTTTCTTCTTCCTATCACGTCCAGGTTTACTTGCAACAGTCTTCTGTCTCTTGAACTTTAGAATGATGTTTCAAACAGTAAATTGTTTAAAAATATATATTCACTGCCTGACTTGTAGGCCCCAATAATCTTGGTTCTAATTTCTAAACTATGTTCAGGGTTTAGGTTATTCATGTGTTCTGACATTTATATGTATCAATCTATATATCCGGACTTCGCCCAGCCCTAATCGTTCATAGTAGAAACTTGAAATTTTGCACACACACACACACACACACACACACTCCCCTCAATGAGTAGAGAAAAGGTTTTTTTTAAATTCCCCTCCTAAATAGGTTTTTAGAGGAGAGTTCAATATGCAATATAAGTTTATGCTAAATTGGTCACTAGTTTGTGCCTGCTTGTTTTTTGAAGATTCAGGCCTTTTTTAGTGATCACCACCCAACAAAAGGCGAGAGAAGTAACTTATTCATTGATCACCCCTTTTTCCAACTTTTTAATTGATCACCTCCAACACAGCATATATGGGTACCAATGATTCATAATTTCTCTAGGCGCTGTCGGCTGGGGCCTAGAATGAACTGACTGCATCCCATGCAGATGGATAGGAGCCCCCAACCAGGGGCCACCTTTTCTTTCACCAAAGTCGCAAGACTATTTGTTTAAAATTTTAAACTGATTTGTGGCATTAAATGACCCATCAAGGGTTGAAATGCTGCTAAACCAATCAATCTATAATTTCCCTTGGAATGCTAGGAATAGTTAAATATAAATTCCAGAAAGTTCTTCTTGTGTATTCATTTGCCTAATACTTATAACTGCTTCCGCCTAACAGGAAAACTTAACTGGTACAATATTTTAAAGATTTATTCTCCATACACTAAAGAAACTAACACTGTGCCAATAATTTCAGTCATAAAAGTATAACCATGAAATATCACACACACACACACACAAGGATCATGTTATGAAAAAATGCTTAAAAGTTAATTTCCATTTTTCCTTTAATCAGGCATTCCTTTTTGTTCATCAGTTTTTTTATTTTTCAATACTTTTTAATATTAAGAATGGCAAAGTCTGTCTTTTGTGATTCTCCATTTTTTCTTCTGATAATTGCAAGTAAAATATAAAGTTGGCAAAACATTTTGTTGTCAGTGTTTGTATGTTGCTGAAATGCAAACAAATCTTTAAAAATGATATGTTGCAAAAAGACAATTTACAAAAGATATCAAAAATGTATACTTTAATAGTGTGATAAGTTTTCTTTATAATTGTTAATTATAATACTGGTCTTTTAATACTGTACAAGAATGTCTATGGCAAAATTCAAATTAACAATGATAAATAATATTACAAACATAAAAAATAGTCTCAATTACAAAGAATTGGTACTGGCAGCTTTTTAACCTATTTTTCACCAATCATAGTGATTTTGGTCTTTTCCCATTAATCTGTGCATAGACACTAAGAGCAGATAAAAATTGAATTTGTGTGCAATAAAAACATTGCATAAAATATTTTAAAAATTAATTTCATTCCTCAATATGTCTTCTATTCATTACTTTATCACCAAGTTAAATTGCGAAATTAGAAACTGTAAACCAAAACTGTCAAAATAGGTTTCTTCAGTTTTTGAGTTGGTCCGGCTAGCTCTATATGTATCATGCATACAGGCCACACCAATGCAGCTAGAGGGCTGAAAATTTAAACATTTACTCCTTATATCTACAAAAACCGTTTTTGGGGGGTTTTTAAGTTCGGTTCAATATGCAATATAAGTTCATGCTAAATTGATCCCTTAGTTTATATCCAGCAGCATTCAGACTTTTTTAGTGATCACTGCCTAACAAAAGGCGAGAGAAGTAACTTATTCATTGATCACCTCATCTTCCAATTTTTCTAATTGATTACCCCCAACACGGCATGCTGCGAAAAGGCCTTGGTCACGTCTATTGCGTGACTAATTAGACTGAAACAAAACAACGTTTATGGCATTAATAATAAGAGCAGAATATCAACAACTTTACTACCATGACTGCCCAACTTATTTTAATTTTCATTTGAAGAGTAAACTATTTGGCCTGTATGGTTATGTGATATTTTCTGTTGTGGAGAAATTTCAGGATTTTATGGAAAAAATTAACATTCAAAAATTAAAATTCATTTTTTTTCTCTGATTTACAAACATGGTGAAGGGATGTATGCTTTTTTGTCGATGTTGGGGCAAAAGCAGAAGGCATATATCATAAAATCCATTAAATTTTATCACTACATTCCAAGTTAACAAAACCTAAACAGGGAAGTGCCATAGCTTATCAAATAAAAACTGTTTCTTTGACCCGATAGTAAAGCTTAGAAGAAGACATCAAGCCTTTCAAACATCAATTTCCATAATAACCAGCAATATTCAAGTGATATGAATATTTTTTTTAATTCTCAATATTAATTTTTTGTTGAATGAATTATGATAATAATGTCTAATTCTTTTGTTTTAAAAACAAATTCCAAAGAATTAAGCATTAACAGAATTTTTTCTCACTATATAACATTGCTAATAAACCACAAACCTTTTGATAGAATTAATTTCTTTCCAGGTCTTAATATCAAAAGGTAAAAACTTTTTAATGACTAAACTGGAAAACATTTTTGAAAATTATGTAATTTTTGTTGGCTCTATATGTATGCATTTCACAACGGGTCTTGTTCATTTTCCCGGAATTCACTTTCCCGAAGTTCAATTTGTTGAACATCGATTGGCCGAATCATGACTAGGCTGATTTATCATCTTCATCCCTACTGTTTATTGGCTTGAAAAACAAAGTTTCAAGTTACCCAACCGGCCATTCATTTGTATTTTAGTATTTACAAAAACACCAGTTAATTTTTTTTTAAATTAGTACAATGTTTATGACTTGTGAAGAAAAAAGGTGGCAATCTATTAAATTTATATTTATTTACGATAACATTTAATATTTACAATATATATCGTGTTTAAGAATTATAGAAAAAAGGATTTTTTGATTGGGCATTTATTTACAATAATGACGGTTATTTACATATGTGTATTGCTGTTATATAGCTAATTTTTCACTTTCAAATGATGGGGGGGGGGCTTTAATCAGAAAGAAAACACTTCTTTAAATAATTAAATGAATAAATTAGAATGAAACAAATCTTGGCCAATTTTCGTTTGCACATTTTCAGTACTTTAAACCATTGCCGATTTTCGCTATGGAAGATTATATGCATAAACATCTACTTTAGAAACGGGTTTCTTTGGAGAAAAATTGTTTTGTTTCGCAAAAAAACGTTTGGTTTCACTTGATTGTTACATAAACTTTTAATTGATTTGATTAAATAAACTTTTGATCAAATTAAAACTATGTATTTATTTTTTTTACAAAAAAATAAGTAAATACATAGTTTTAACTTTTCTTTACAAAAATGAGCATGTGTGATTCTTTTTTTTAACAGCCAATCAACGTTCAGGAAATTGAACTTCGGGAAAGTGATTTTCAGGAAGATGAATGCCTCCCTTCACAACATACATCCCTACTCATGTTTCATGTTACTTTTACTACAGTATATATTAAAAAAATGTGACTGATGTTAAATATTTTTGTATTTCCATTATTAAAATTTGATTTTTTTTACAACCCGAGACTTTACATTTTCAAAATTATTGAATAGGATCATATTTTTATTTTTGAATGTAAAATCAATGCTATTGTGTTTTTTTTTGTTTTTTTTGTAATGTTTCAATTCTCTATGTCTTCCAAACAAACACATCTTCCATATTCGGACCACTTATCTGAATTACTGTACAGATGTGGTCAAAGAGATTGACCCTATCTTAAGTTCCAGGTTTTCCTGATTTCAGTATTCTCTTTGGCTGAGAAGATGAAGGAATAGTGATTTCATTACTCTTCTCCAAAATATAAACTTGATTTTAATGTAAAATGATGAAAGTGATAAAAACTGAAAGGTAGAACTAAATTTAAACCATAAATGTAAAAATAAGAGTTTAAAAAAAGAAAAATGCATGAACTTGTGAATATACAAAAACAAATTCAAATAGAACTTTGAAGAAATCATAAAATGAAATGATGTAAAAGTCTTATCACCAGTCCACTGTATACCAAAAATGGTTGATTGGCCAATAATTTGCCAAGGATAATGAGCAGGACTTTCAGTCTTTTCCTTTGTCATGGTTGCCATAGAATTAAAACAATATTTGCCTATCCATTAGGACAATGGAGTCTGTTATGTTGTTACACATTTGACATTTTTTATCATGACTATGACATGACCAAAGAACCATATTTTGATTCATATTATGTAATAACCTAATACCTTCATTTTAACTAATAGGAGTTAGTTGTGTGGGTGTTTCCCAGAGATAGCATTAGAACACACTAAAATCATAGCCTATGACTGATGATGAAGGTTGTCAAAGCAATAAATATGTTCATTGGTATATTCTGATTCTCTAAAACTGCAGTTCTTGGTCATATTTGACTCATGGAGGTTTAACCTTTGTGAGAAGGTTGTGTAGTGTATGAAAAAGACTGAATATAACATCCTGAAAAAATGGCTTAAATAATATCATTTTAAATTTCAGTCAAATGCTTATCCATTTTTAGCATAAATTAGATTTGGCCTTCAATAATAGCTAATATTTTTGTGATTACTCATTGTACAGTTAAGATAGAAAAAAATGCTATAACAGTTAACCGGGTGCATGGTAGGCCCTGCTGGCCCCTGTGTACAGGCCGTCATCAAAAACAACGGAGACATACCAAATACTAAGAAATACAATTTATGGATTGTGTGTATGTCAGTATGTATGTCTTATGTAAATTGTAAAATAAATACAAAAGTTTAGTGCTTAAACTTTTGGGAAGCACTGTACTTTCAAGAAATTAACAAATTGGCATTTATTACCTAGATCAAAAGGTTCCTGTCATAGACCAATGACTAACCAACTGGTTTTGTGCCAGTCTAAGCTAAGTTTAATAAATATGGGTACATACCATAATGCAATGGTTAGTAAGATCGTCTCACAGAATAATTCTCTAGTTTAATCCTCATTAGGTGACTCACTATTGTGATATCCAAGCCAATCAAATAAAATTTAAGCTTCTTATAAAAGATTACATATAGTGAAATCATATCTTTTCATCAGTATTCAACTGATTCTGCAGAAAATGTTAGAATGAATTTTAGATTTGCCATATATCTTAAAAGAAGTAAGCACTGACTAATAAATAATAATAATAATAATAATAATAAACAATAGTTGATAACTTATTCAGATGGTGTAAACATATTCGCAGCTAACATCAAATCTTTGCTGTTGATTGGGGCTGTAATACAATTTATGACTGGCATGGCTTTGTCTAAGTTCTCTCCGCATACTATGATAATGAAAAGAAAAACATACAAAAGTGTAGTTTTGCACTGACAGAACTTGGTCAAGTTGGTGGAGAAAGCATCTTACAGGTGTATAAGCTCCATACACAAGATATCAGTGGGAAAAAATGACAGATCCACTTTATCAGAAATAGTGTCTGTGAGATTTGCTGCGCACAAGAACATTTCTGACACATCTTGTACTAAGGACGATCCAAATGTACACGTCACTCTTGCTAGTTGAATCCTTTCTTTCATTTCAGCTTTAACCCCTTGGGAACGCATTATTTTTTTACTATTTTTGCAGGACAAACAAATTTCTCTCAAGATATCTCCTCAACTAGTTCCAAGTGGTTAAATGGCACACCAAGTTCTCTTTTAAGTATGTTTATTTTTCATGCAACACATTACAATAAGAATATGTATTTAATGAGGTAATATAGATTTTCTATTTTTATCAATTTTAAATATTTCAGACAGCCATGCTTTTACTTTTATAATTATTATTAGTTATTTTATAATAAATTTCGGATCAAGTTTACATCGGGCACCCTGAAAATTGTTGAATCGAAAAGGGACACATTTTGCCTCGACACCGGTAACATCATTGAAACATCAGCAGTGTTACCAAGATAAACAAATTCTACAACCTATTTTTTATCGAATGTAAGTAACTTCGAATATTTCAGAGATTGCTTCCAAAGAAAGACTAGTGACACCAGTTCAGTATGGCTAGTTTCTTTGATGTTGACACATGGAATTTGTTTATCTTGGTAATATTGCAGTGGTGTAAACGGTGTTGAGGCAATTCAACAATTTTCAGGGTGCCTGATGTAAACTTGATCCCAAACTTCAAAGTTCTCCTCACCTGATATAATGTAAAATATAAAAATGATGATGTATAATGACTACATTTTCTTTCAAAGATTTCCATGATGCATTTAATTCACCGGGACCTCAAGTTATAAAATAAAATGAACATAAAATAACTTTTTGAGAAAAAAATACACATTATAAAACTTATATTAAGGGCCTATTATAACATCCAGATTTCTTCTTTGTTCTAAACCAATCAATAGAAAGTAACCTATTTCACTTACATATAAATACAAATCAAAGAACTTTTAAAAATATATTTCCCCTTCAATGTAAAACACAAATATCACTGTAACTCTTCAAACTGTATATTTGTCATTTTATATTCATTTTTCTATATAAGTAATAGGTAACGCATATAATTCAATAACAATGTATGGCAAATTTAATATAAATCTGCTTGACAGTTTAAGGTTGTGCCAAAATGACCATTTGTTGATGATCACTGTATATTGAATTTGGGATTGAAGTCAGAGTCAAAGTTTCATATGAAGGGTTTTCAACAGTAGCTAATAAGAATTCATCCAAAGTTCTTTCTGCACATTCAGCAATAAAACGTATAAAAGGACGGATATCTCCTTCATTAGCAAGTTCTAAGGTGTCATAATAGCGAAATCGGTCTTCAACTTTAATGGAAACTGGTGGAAAACCAGCTTGCATGAGTATGAGATTCATTAATAATCTCGAAGTTCTACCATTACCATCATAGAATGGATGGATACTAACAAGTTTATAGTGTGCTAATGCAGCATATTCAATGGGATGAATTTTTGATGCTTCCTCAGAATTCAGCCAAGATATAAATTCCTGCATTAATTTTTCCAGATGCTTTGGATGTGGCGGACGAAAGTTACCAACAAATACTTGAGTCCGTCGTATTTGACCAGCTTCAATTGGATCTACATATCCCAAAACACGCTTGTGGATTTCAAGAATATCATTTAAACTTAATCGTCCAACTTTTCCAAGGAGGCTATTATTCATAAAACTCATTGCTGAATCAATTCCAATCACTTCACTCTGTTCCTGTAAACTCTTTCCTCCAATTGCCATCTTAGTCTCAACAATAGCACGAGTTTGCTGTAAGGTCAATGTATTTCCTTCTATGGCATTTGTATGATAGATGTGAAGGAAATAGGCTTCTTTTTTAGCACGTCGCAAACCAGGATGATTGGCCGGTATTTTGTAAAGCTCAGCTCGTTTCTTGTCGATACGATTGAAATAGTTTTGGTCAATTTCTTCCACAAGAGGTAATGTCCGCTCACTATTAGCCAAGGCTTTGCTGTGAGTTGGACTAGCGATTAGAGCCTAGAAAAGAAAGGAAAGTTTTGTAAAATCTGGTTTTGCTGAAAATGAAAGACAATGTCATTAAAAATTAGGAAATGACAAATTAGCATAATAAAATTTATTAGTTTTGATTAAAATTAGAGATTTAAAAATGAACCAAATATATCATTTCTAAGGCTTCATATAAATAAACATGCCAAAGCAAGCTAACAACAGCCCCATTCCATTTCTGGTCCCATAAAATGAGGGCCGGAAGTGAGAGCGGGTAAGGCTCTCTCTTGACCAGGCTATCCCCCTGTCTTTGTTCTCTTTCCATTCTTTTCTAAACACAGCTAAAATACGGTTCTAACCAAACACGTTAGCCAACACATCTAAAAACAGAAAAGAACAAACAACAAAGATATAATAATACAAGCAACATAACACCATACAAACATTTCCTGGTAGTAAAACTTTCTCTAAAATCAAACAACTTAAATTTTATTGCAGGAAAATGCATTATAATCAACTATATTCATGCACTAGTATCCTTATATTTTTACTAATGCTAATAGGGCCATTGTTCTATATTCTCTATTACTGCAGTTTTCAATATTGTCATTGCATTGAAAGATATTGTGGTTATTCTACAGAGTTTCAGCCATATATATACACATTGAAGTTCTATAGTAGATATTATTATTATAATTCTCCCATCATCCTTAGATAACTCTGTATAAAAGTACTCCTTTTTCTTTTCTTCAAATATACTACCTGAAAGGAATGCTTGGTCCACAAGAGTAATATAACTGTTAAGCACTTTCTTCGTTGACGTTATGTAGTGCCATAAAATAATCACTAATATTTTTATATGTATTTATTACCATTTATATCATATGGTGAGTACAAAAAGTATTGGATACAGTTCAAAAAGTTTGTTTTAACATACAGAATTCGGACCAAAGATTAAAAAATAAAAAAATAAAAAAATGTTGAAACAAGATTAAACATTGAAAAGTTATGTACAAAAATCAGAAATCTTTGGTCCAAATTCTGTCAATTTTGAAGGTGTATAAGGATGTTAAAATAGACTTTTGAAATGTATTGGATACTTTTTGCACTCACTATGTCCTCATAGCTAAAAGGTCTTATTTGGTTATAAATCTAAATCTAAATATTAAACATTCAATAATATATTAAAAATAATTGACAAAAATAAATTTACATCAACTAAATTACAAAATTTCCAAATATCAGTAATTTTACTCATGACAAGTATAACAAACCTCATACATACGGAATCTGAAAACATTTTAAATATATGCCAGCAGAAATTTTCATAAGAAAACAATTAATCCCCCCCAAATTGAATTATTTTTCAAAACAAAAACTACAAACAATATAATGCCTATTAATTTTTTACTAATCTTCTTAGTGTTACTTTTTATCAACATTTTTTAGGTCAAATACTCTCCGACTGTTAAAGTAGTACAAAGTTGGAATACAGATTGTCATTCATTAGTTTAAGGTTTTTAGCAAAGTTTTTATTAAAACTTAATAATTTTAATATCATTGAACATGTTTGCTTCTTGTGTTACTCACGAGAGAGAAAAAAACATTAATAAAAAGTATAAAATAGTTATCAAAATATTTTTAAAAAGGGAAGATCTAAGAGAACATTCAAAATAATTGAAAAAATCTGTTATAGATTCTGTTTTCATTTGGGTTTTTTCAATAATTTATATTCTTTTTAAAAATATAAAAATGAATAGATGTGCTTTTAATTTTGTTTGAGAAGAAAAAAAGTTTTTTTTTTAAAAAGATAATTTTCTTTATTCCTTAAGGAAATCAGAAATATCTAGTTTAATGATGACAGAAACGAATGCAGGAAATGCTGGATTGGCATCAGACACTATTCCACATAGAAGTTTTCATTGAAAAAGAATAGCTGCCGACTTGGAGATTTTTATGGATAAGATTTCCCCTTTAGAGGTGAGGAAGAAAAAACTCCATGTTCTGGGAAATAAAAAGAAAATTTAACCAAGAGAGCAGAACTGAAGAAATATGCTGGCAAAATGTTACAAATATAAATATTTCATATAGTCGATGCTAAAATATTGAAGTTAAAAAGAATTATTTTCTATAGTTTTGAGAATGATCATTAATATTCAAATGGTTCATTGGACGATTGAACTCCTTGTTGTTGTTTGTGTTGTAAACACGACGTTTCGGCCGATTAGCCAGATTTCAGTGCGGATTTCAATCCGATGTGGCTTACATTTCCTAACTGACTTAAACCGACAAGCCAAAGACACAGAAACACCCAGGCCCTGCACTATAAGGGTTACCCCCCCTCCCTTTATACATAACTTGTTTAACCCATCACACTCAGATTTTACACCTGAAGAAGGCCGAAGAATGGATTGTCTGAAACGTTGTGTTTACAACACAAACAACAAGAAGGAGTTCAATCATCTGAAGAACCATTTGAATATTTTTTAAAAGTTGTCTTTAATTGATAGATAGTCTATACATATCTTAATATAGGTAAAATATTTCTAAAGACAAGACTGGCTGCTGCAGGGTCAAACACCACTCCAACTTCTATTCCAACTAAAGATGATTACTGCAACTTTTGTATTGTATATATAGTGAATAAAAAAAAAATTATGAAAATATATTGACAAGTCTTAGATATTAATGAAAATTTATCATACAGATACACACAGCTTATTTCATTCCAATAAATGAATACATTTATACAAAAGAATCTTTCTTTTGTATAAATGACAAGTCTTAGATATTAATGACAATTTATCATACAGATACACACAGCTTATTTCATTCCAATAAATAAATACATTTATACAAAAGAATCTTTCTTTTGTATAAATGTATTTATTTATTGGAATGAAATAAGCTGTGTGTATCTGTATAATAAATTTTCATTAATATCTAAGACTTGTCAATTTAGCTCAGTCAGTAAGACAGTCTCCTGGCAATCAGTTGGTCTTGAGTTTAAATTATAGATGGGGAATGTGAATTTTACATTGGTTTACACCCTTAATTTTGGTGAGGATTGTTCTTGTTCTTGTTATGGTATGAAACAAAGTCAACTTCAGACTTTGTACTGGAGTTTGACAAAATTAAATACTCAGGCTGCAAAAGGCAACAGCAGTATAATATTCCTTACCTGGCAATAAAGATGGTTTGCAAGCACTATATCTTTTTTATATTTTTCAATGAATTCTCCATATTCATTCAAAATGTCTGCATGTTTTGGATCAAGAGCAATTGCATGTTGGAACAACTTCAGTGCTTTGTCATTTTTTCCCTGAGCGTACATATCCATTGCAACATTTAAGGAAACTAGAGCTTCTTTCTTCAACTCTGAAAATAGAAACAATTCATAAATTATTGTCAAGCAAATAAATTTACATTGATTACAGTATTTTCAAATATGTAAAATACATTTCATCTGCATTTTCAATTATATTCAATGAGAAAATGTAAGGTTTTAATTCTAAATGATCTCTGGTTGTCTATGCTAGAACAAATTCCAAAGTACCTAACAAACCATTTTAGTGATAGATTATAATATGCAAATTATTAGATAATATATAAATTTCCAAACAAAGAATCTGATATATTCATTTTACCCAAGTTAAGAAATTTCTCAAAGAATGATTGGTTCGAACTATCTCAGCTAGTGAATGGCACTTAAGTAATTGGTAGAATTACAACTAATTATACAGGAATCCCGCACTTTTCAAAATGCCACTTTTTTGCTTTTATGAAAAAGAGGCAAAAAGCAAAAATAGTGTTCAGCATTTGTTTGCAGCGAACTGTTATAGAGGAATCACGCACGCTCTTCCTCTCTCTCCTACACACCAGTCTTCTGTATCACTCACCACCCCAACCTCTGATGACTCAGCCTAACATTATCATCATCACCATTTTTGGTCTGGGAACGCTCAAAGGATTTTCACATAAATTAATGGTAATTGCTTCTTTGCTTTATACCATTTCGGCTCATGAAAGGTTTTCATAGCAACACTCTACTTTCAGATAGCGGGGAAACCTGTATAAGCGGAAACAAACATGGATATTACATAATTAATCTCTTCAGCAGGTTTGTCCAAAAATAAAACAATTTTTCAGTTTTACCAGAATTTTTAAAAGAAATTCTTCGATGCTTCAAATTATACTTCATCTTAGTGAAATAAGATGCTTCTAAAATTCATGACTGTCAATGTTTAAAGAGTTTCAGTGAGTGTAAAAAACAAAGAGAATATATATTGTCAAGACAGACACAAGATTAGGAAAGCGTTCCAGGGGTCTAGTTATAGTAGATAACTGTTTGAGAATTTTGTTTTCAGTTGAGAATAGTCGATTTAAAAAGAAACTAACTGTGATCAAATCAACATTTGTGTTGTGTCACTTTGCCAACTACTACTTTCAACTGCAACTACAAAGGGCAAATGTATTTATAATACAAAACTGTGAAGTTATTTTACTACCCTAATCTCAAATGTTTGATCTTAGACTAAGTTTTGATTCTAAACTACCAAATGCCGGATCTTTTCTGATTAAAAGCTATTTTTCTGGGTTTTTTCTTCTTACATTTCTGTATTCGCTCCTGTCTGTCCATACAATATCTCCAAAGGTTCTCTATGGATGTCAATGAAATGTTGTGGAAAGGTGGGCCAAAGAAGTGATCAAACTTTGGGGTGGATCTAGGAATTTATTTTTGTTTGAGAGATGTTTTTGTGGGTGGGTTTTTTCATAAAATCAAAACAATAAAAAAGTTTTATAGTATGCTCATAAATCAAAATATAATAAAAAACATGTGTGTCATTTAATTCTCTTACAACAAAGCAATATAAAAAGATGTATGAAGCACACAGTTCAAAATGTTGGAAGGTTGGTCGAATAAAGTATTAATCCCAGCTTTCATCGCACAAGGGAACTAGAGTTAAAAAAATTGTGCTCCCCCTCTAGCTATGCCACTTTGAGTACATAAAAATAATCAAGGATTTCATCTGTTGTGAGAGACTAGGAATGTAGGATGGTCATTTGGATGTGTTGACTAAATTACAGAACCTTTTTTCTGCAACAGGACACATTCATTATTAGCATAATGTTCAGGAAATGCGCAAACTTCCTACAAAACATCTCTGGATGTACAAGAAGTTTGTTGAGGAAGGGCATCATACAGTTCGCAGGAGTGAGCGATTCTGGGCAGGACTTTGGACTGATTTGATAATTGAACAAGTCAGATATGCTGATTCTCAAGTCAAGGGGGTTTGACAGAAAGTGTGCATCAGCAGTGAGTGTATAGTGCATAATTTTTCTGCCATTCATGAAGCTATGACATCACTGACAGTAAACTGAGTTTATTGAAAATAAGATACAGAAAGGTTTCAAGGTTTTCTCAAACTTTTTTTTCCCTTTTTGGTTATTTTTTAAATTTATCGCCCACTTCAGCTCAACTTTCACCCCCTTAGGATGATATTGCCCCCGTTGAGAATGATTGCTGTACATTATCTTATGCTTTTAGCAAAATAAGTACTCACATCAAGTATCTTGACTGTACATCTTCCTCAAGGAACATTGTTTTCCATTATGTAATGCCTTATCTTGGCTAAGCCAAATAAATTTCATAAATTATTTGCACCAGATATTTGAGCTTCAGGACGACCAACGCATGCTTGCATAATGAAATAAAATGTTTTAAAAATACATATTTTGTAATAATAAGACATAAAACGAAATAATGCCTAATTTTTTAAAGAAAAATCCATTTGTACGTGACAAACTATCACCCCCTTCTAATCAAATTGCCAAACAGTCCATTGTAAATGCCACAATTAAGAGGGAGCAGATGATTCATACACTGAATGACCTGAAGCTGGGAGTCAAAGCGGACAAACAAACTGTTCAGATTGATCCTTCTGTACTTTTCCTCCATTGTACAGCTTTGGCACAACAAGAAAATGAGATGACAGCAGTTCTAACCTCCATGTTCAAATAGACAAGTCAGAATTGGGCAGAACAATACAAAAGGGAGCTGAATAACATTATGGTATTCATCCTTGTTATAATATTTTTATGTAAGTTTCAGTTGAACCATGACATAGAAAGAATAAAAAAATTTACATTTCAAAAATATCAGAAAGAAATCCATAAAAATGTTGAAAATCTTTTTAAAAAATAATATTGAGTGAAAAAAATGTTTTTATCACAGATCAAAAGCCTGAATTATAATTAATCGAATAAAATTAAAATTTGTGGAAAATAAATTTTATTTTATTTAATTTTCCTGTTTTTTTAATCCCAAAGTAAGAGTTCTGTTCCAGCAGTTCATGGATATTATTCTACAAAAGGTAAACATAATTAGTATCTCGAGGGATATATCTGTAAAATGTATAAAAATCAATGAAAGCATGATTATATAAAATAGATAAATCATCAAATTAATAAAAGGTGGGGTACCAATCATATGAAAAAAATTATACTTCTCCGAAATTTGGAATGGAAATTTTTTTTTTTTAAATTCATCTTTTAATAAATACGTATCGAAAATTTTATTAAAATCAAATAATATGCTGATTTTTGCTAGATTTTAAACAATTTCTCAATATGTCGATTTCATGCTGAAATTTTCTTCCATTTTGTTCATGCTTAGAAATTAAGATGAAGATGAAACTACGACGTGAAAAAAGATACCCAATAAGTTTCAGGTGTAAGTTCTATAGATGATATTAAAGGTTTAAAAATAAATTTCACAAATAAACATTTTGATTTACACTAAAAAAGATATATGAAATTTAAGTTTCAGATGGTTCTTTTTAAATTCACAAACAATTTTATTTAAGCTAGAAAAGTTAAAAGACTTAAAATTAAATATAATCTACTTTTAAAAAAAGCAACGACAAAGTTCCCAAACAAGAAATCTCTAATTTTATTGAATTTTATTTTATTTTTTCTATATGTTAATTATTACATGCTATTGTTTATACTGGAAACAATTTTTTCAAAGATAAAAATCTCCGGTTGAAAATGAAAAACATAATTTTCAGATTGAAAAATCTCCATTCCTTTTTATTTACAAAATGGGATAAATATTTCTTACAATAAAAATAATTCTTAGACAAGTTTTTAACTTTTTTTTCTCGCCACGTATCGCTTTTTCGTCAACAGTTTGGGATGTACCTAAATAGCTGAAAACGACATAGGCCTTCGCCGAACAATTGCCAAATCTTTTAATATATTTTCATTCCAGTAAATTCTTTTTAATTCTTAGATCTCGGTAAATTGTATCTCAATAAATGTTGGTAATTTGCTGTCGGTAACTTGTTGTCATGAATCATTGTCACTAAATCTTCCATGATCCATGAAGAGCACCCAACCAAAGTTCATGAGCATAACGTTGTCAGGAGGAAAAAGTATCAGCAGCTATTGTGATCTCTGAAAATGCACAAGCACATAAAGATCAAGAGATATTCTTTGGCAACAATCAGAACAAAACACAATTCATTTGGCTTGTAGCAAAGCAACTTGAGTCAATTGGCCATTGTGTCAAGATAAGTAAGGGTAATGCAGACACTATGATTGTATTAAGTGCACTGGAATTTGCAGGTTGTAAATTGGACTGATTTAACTAATAACAGTCTAGACGCAAGAGAATGGGCTTAGAGGATAGAAAATGACACTCTTTGCCCTGTGATGACTGACCTGGATGTTTTACCAACCAACGTACTACAATTCATTAGGTGCAAATACAAATCCACTGGCAAGAACCCTTGCAGATAAACCCAATGTTCCTGTCAGAAGAGTGGACTGAAGTGCTTGATGGCTTGTACTGTGTGCCAGGGACAGTCATGCAATAACACGGATATTGTTGCAACCTTGAAGGAAGATGATGATGACAGTGTTTTGGATGTATGATAATTTGAACAAGATAGTTACAAACACCTCAATGTCTTGGCAGCAGCCACATTCAAATTTCTGATTGGTAGCCAACTTGAAACCTATACTTATATCAGTAACAATATTAATTTTTACTATGAGTATGTGATGTATACTTTTAATCTGCTGCCTGTTAAAACACGATTGCCTCTAGAATTGTGCTATCATTCTTTGTGTGATAACATGTCCTGTGGCTAAACCATTAGACAACTGTGGTATAATTTTCCTTAACAAGATGTGTTTGTGAAACGCAAATGCCCTTGGCAGGTCAATCATCCTCACCCCACCTGAAAGGGCTCCATTAGTGGAGTATGTATACCAAATATGAAGTCTATCTCTTATAGATGAAAAGCTGTGGCCATGGTTACAGTTTGGGACAGACAGACAGACAGACACCTAGACGGACCAAAAACATTATGCTCCGATCTTTCGATATGGGGGCATAAACAAGTTTTAATGACAGTATCCTTATCAATAGCCAAAAGTCACTGGACTGAAAATGGTAAAAAAGTCATAAAAATAGTGAATAGCTTTCTGTGTCCAATGACACCAAAAAAAAGCTTTGATAGGAAATTTTTTCCCACTTCTACCCTTCTGCAATCAGCCTATAACAGCATTGTGTACACTTGAAAGTTAGTTGGCAAAAGATATTTTTCTAACATGATATGCTGTTCTGGTCCATGGACATTTAAATCCTTGACTTCAGTGGCCCATATGTCTATGTAGAACAATGCCCGAATGTACTTCTTGCATTGCATTACATTTTCTTGTACACACATCCATTGTCTTGTGAATGCATTTATTACATTGAATTGTATTCTTTACTTTTTTAGTTTAACCTTTTTCTCTAATAATAATGTTGACTACATGAGTCTTCAGTGTGATTATTGTGGGTGAAAGTATTTGTTTAGTCAACATTCTGAGGACAGGATTGTACCTCGTCAATCATATCTGGAAATAAATATTTTTCATTAAATGTATCTATATATTTTTGTCCTATGCAGAGAAAGTCAGGAGTCAACAGTGGAGAGTTGAATTTGGGAGTCAGTAATCAGTTATGGTCAATGAATAATGATATAAAACCTATAAAAATGTTTAATGCACTATTGCAAGTGAGGTAGCTAAGATGTACGAGGGTTCATCAATAAGTTTGCAGCCTGAATTTATATCTGAAATTTTCAAAGTATAATGTTCAATCTATGCAATTAATTTTCACCAGTGCATTGACAAGGAAGGAGATTATGTTGAAAAATAGATATTTGTTGTGAAAAATAAATGCTTTTTTATCATTAGGCTACAGAATTACTGATTTATGTGGATATATGGAGAAAGTAAACAATGAAAGCTGTATTTCCTCCCCTCTGTGGAACTTGCAGTAAGCTTTAAAAAAGACACAAGCATAAAAGAGCATGAAGAAAAAATAATCTAAGAAATGTTTAAACAAATATTTTTAAAAACAAATATGTCTTCATATGGAGAACCTTTTTTTTTCAAAGAAAATTTATTTTATCTATAAATAGGTTGCAAATATAACAAGATGAAAATGGAATTACATTAGCAAAAGCAATGGATTTCTAGATATGATCTTGGTGGGTTTCAGTGTAGTTTAATATTAACTGCTTCTCAGATTAGCATGCAGTAGAAAACAGAAGAATGTAATTTATATAAATTCAAATTTTGGCTTCAATTCTACCTTATACGTGGGAATCTTGTTTTCATCAACGTATTTTCAATATGGCGGATCCAGCGGACATTTTTTTTAATTAACCGCCACTCAAACAATACTACTACACCATGGGATCAATCCTAACCATCTCCTACCAATGCCACAACCACTGCTCTCTCCCTCACACATACATACAAACATGTGCAAAATGACTCTTAACACATACACATGCAAAGGACACTCTCACTGCTTTCTCCCTCACATACACATACACACAGTGACTCACAAACATATACACGTAAGGACTTCTACCACTAGTCAACATTCCTTTAATCACAAAATAGATATTTTTTGTTTCACTTCTATATTTTTTGCTTCAAACATAAGCTTACATACACATGTATTTTGTTAAGCGAACGTAGTTGCCCATTAGGAAAACTTTTGCTGACTTTTCTCATGTTGATTCTGTAATTGATTTTTTGCCAAAACTTTTCAACAATGATTTCTTCCCTCACATTGTCAAATATCTCCTCCTTTAGAAATGCTCCTTGTGTCTATTCTTTTGTTCGCCTAATTATAAATGACATTTTCTGTCATTTTTAATCTTTTTGAGAATGTCAAAATTCTCTCTAGGTGGTGGGTAATCTGCAGTACCTCTTCTCATTTACAATCAGTTTAGTAAAAATTACTACATGAAATAGTCCATGGCAAAATAGTCCAAAATCTGATGACATCACTCTAGCCCTAGCCTATAAAAACAACCACTTCAGTTTCTCGCTGCCCACTTCTGGTCTTCCGACCAATGTGATAGCCTGATCTCCCTATCAGTAATGCCTTCCATTTATTTTCCGTGACTAACATAGCGTTTCTCTTGTCTTTCTCACATATTCTTCCGTAAGCTTTTCGATGACTTAAATTGTGTGTGCCTCACCTAAAAAGATCTACGCATTCTTCCTGAATGACCATTTTAATAACATCGCCTTGGTCCATGAGATATCAGGCCTTATTAAAACAGCACGAATACAGCCAACACTGCTGTCAGGTAGAAATTGGCAAACTATGTCACATACATCTTTTATCTCTATCCCTCCTATAATAAGTACTTCTTAATTCTGTTGACTCAAGCCGAGTAGCGATTTGTGTAAGAATCCATTTTTCTTTCAGCATAAACATACATACCCATTTGTATTGTCATTTGTTTGTTATTAAATTATTGTTAAACATGTGTCCACAAATATTTGCATGGACTTCCTCTTTCTTTGTTCAATTTTATTTTACCCACACTTTCTAAAATCCAAGATGGCATACCATTTGACCGACATAGTCTGGCCATCTTCTAAAATCCAAGATGGCCGACCACCTTCTTTCTTCATGACGTCACTGACTTGGCACCATGGGATCACAATATTTCCTGGTAGCCACTAATATCAGTGCCTTCATACAATATAGGACATTTCATGATACCTATAACTGGAGACTTTAAATTAGGACCACAAATTCTCCACATAATACAAATTCTGTCTTGGTTTGTCACTCAAGATAATAAATCTTGCAGGTAGGAAGATATAATCTTTGCATCATCTGAGAACATTTAGGATGTTTGTTGTGCAATAAAATGTGTTGGTAAGACTCTATTTGTAAATAAAGTCTTTGATTCCATCTGGGTATCATCCTTAAATAAGTAGGATCCAATCTAGATTTATAGAAATTACATTTATTGTTATTTACTTATCAAAATATTCTTTGCAGGGGAAATTTTCAATAACAAATGTATTTTCTTAGATCACATCTTTTAAAATATAAATAGGGATAGTTTTTGAGAAATCTTTTATCATTTATTATGACACAGGTAACTGCTCAGAAATTGGTTCATTCCCAACAATCTATACCATTTAGAAAATGTCTGACAGCTTTTTCACCTGGTATATATATCTGGATTATTATGAACCAATGAGTAGTGCATTCTGAATAATCATCAAATGTAGATGTGTAATATATTTGTCATCATTTTAGCAAGAAGAGTGTAAATTTTGGATCTTTGATAGAGATAACTAAAAAAAATGGTAGTGCACAATATGTTTGCAAATGTGCCATTGAATATGCTTTTTCCTTTAAAATTACACACCAGTATAAATTCAGGTTGAGAGAGTAAACACTAACAATACTGATCCTTCTTGGTCAGATTTGGCTACATGAGTTTGCACCAGCATAAAGTCAAATTTTCCCTCTCACCTACTATATGCAATGTGTACCTTTTGTGAGTTCTTCCCAATTAAGCAAATAAAATAATATTGTTGATCATTTCTAAATTTCTGTTCCAAGGTATACACATTTCATTAAATGATCAATCTAACTCCTGGAATAGGCAAGAATCATTACTCAAACATATGATCAAAAGAAATTGGGGGGCAAAATAAAAAAGATAAATTTGTGATTGTATTTTGAGATGAAAATTTGATCTATGATGAATTCTTATTTGTAATCACCGGCATAAGAAAGAAGAAGGATTAAGATTAACTAGGTCAGTGCCTGTTCCAAAGGTGCATATTTGGAAGGGGCCAGACTTTATGCTGCATTGAGCAGCCTGTCATAATAGTTTCCTTCCATCATACGAAAATATGGCTTTGAAGTATTTCAGTTACTTCTCTTCAGTTTAGATATTTTATATCTAAATTTAGTTCTATACTTTTAGATAAAAGATTTATAGTCTGTAATTTTTAAAAAGATATCTCTAGAACCACTGATCCAAAAGACTTCATACTCGACACTGCATTGCCCTGTGTGCTGACTAATATATCTGGCGATTATCAACTTAATACAATGGTCAGTTGTTGATTAATCACAGTGCATACTCACAGAGATTGCTTCAATTGTAGTTAGATGCATGAGAAAAAATTATTTTTCTAGGTTAAGTAGAATGAAAATTATTTTAAAAATAAAAATTAATCTAATTTTCAACAAGTTTCTTCTCATAGAGAGAGATCAGAAAACTTTTAAGAAGCATCTGTCAGCAACCCAATCTCAATTTGATGATAATTTACAAATCACAAAAACTTTCAAAGAATTACGACAAATTGAAATCTTTATGAATCAAACTAACTAATGAAATGCTCAACTATACATCTGCTTGCAGAAGTGACAAAGTTCTCAATAGGGAAAATGATGTCATAGAAAAGTGTACCTATAAGAATATAAGAAATTTATTACACTGATTTGAAGAAATTGCCACAACAGCAGTTTTGTGAGAAATTACTTAGACAAACAAACACTACGAAGATACATCAATAAGTCTGTAGCCTAATGATGCAAAATCATTTATTTTACACAGGAAATATTTATTTTCCAACATAATCTCTTTCCGTTCTTGTCAATTCACTTACCCAACAATTCTCAAATAATCAAATAGATCGAACATTATACAGAGAAAATTTCAGAGAAAATTTCAGCTACGTGTCAGGCTATGGTCTTATTTATCCATTGAAGAATTTCATGAAATGTTCTGTTAATGTATAAACTTATAGTTTGTACTTTGTATATGTATTTATTGGCAATCATTACCTTTCCTGTTTCCATATAGCCGTGGATTCAGTTGCCATCGACTCAGGTGATTCCGCCGATAGCGGAATCTCCTGTTGTCAGCTGCTGATAGCGGCAAATTTAAAAAGCTAAAACACTAACCCTAACTTATCCTTTGTTCATATCAACCCTAGTCTCTTGAACCACATGAAATTGCCCGATATCAGTAGACCACTTAAAAAATGGAGAAGAAAAAAATTAAAATGCTGTTCTGAGGAATCTCTTTAACTTTAAATTCGCCATCATCAACAGAACACCTGAAGCCGCAGCCATATGGAAACAGAAAAGGTAATGATTGCCAATTTATTTTGAAAAAAAAAAAGGCGTTGGAGTTCTCTGCTCCTCCACCATTTATGGTAAATGGTGAAGGAGCAGAGAACTCCAAAGGAATTTCTCTATGTAAAGACAACGCCTTTTTTTTTTAAACAATCAAATATAAAAGTGATACATAACATAAAAATAACACAACCTTTTTGTTTTTATATGTATAGTAGCAGGGACACTAGGGTTAGGGAGAACCGCTTCTTTATTATAACACATACATCATGTGTTATTTGACTTCAACACTCCTTAGTAGTTTACCAGTGTATACCTCCAACTTTTATCTGTCCCAATAGTGCTGTCAGTGTGGTCTCGTACCCCGACCCGTATAGAGCCAGCGCCCAACTTTAACTGAAACTCGAATTTCTCGTTGTTTTTTTCTTGCAATTTGGTTTATTCTTCCCAAATTTACCACCGTCGCAATAATGACTAACTTAATAACAAGTTATGGGACCAGATTCGTCTCTAACTCAACATGTTCACTCGTTTCTTTTTCATTTAATTGGGTCAATCAAACCTGATTGATTGCCATACGGTGTACGCGACAAAGACAGTTACTTTCTGTCTCAATTCTTTACTTAGCCCTCATTAAAAGTTTTGTCTGACACAAAACGAACGTAAAAATAAAACTTAAATTATCACTCATAGTCCGCTCCGATGGTGTAATGGTTAGCACGTCTGCCTCACACGCAGAAAGTCCCTGGTTCGATTCCCGGTATGAGTGAAGAGTGTGGAAATATTTTCATTAGTACACTTTAAGCTGTGTGATTAGGGTAGAAAAGAATGAAAAAGGTAATGCTCCTACGAGCATACATCACCCAAAAGAATTGTTGGGCGGAATCCAGACTCTGAACTCGCTCTATGATTTAACAGTAACACACACCAAAAAGTTGGTTTTGTCCAACAAATATATTTAGGAGGAAAAAGAGCATTCATTCTGCTTTCCAAGACCAAATGTAGGGGGGGGGGGCATTGCTCGGTAGTAAGAAAAGTCAAAATTCATTTGTTGACATTTGATTTGACAATTCATTTCAAACATCAACATAATTGACAACCAGCATGACATAATTGCCATTTGCCAGATAAATGAATCTACCAAAATATCAGTACTAATATTTTTTTTAAATGGATTACGCAATCAATTGTTGTTCGTGAATTCAAAATTAAAATTCCTGTTATTAGCAAAATGCCAAAATGACACATGCCTTTGTTTTACTTTTAACTCATTCATTTGATTTTGATTTTTAAAAATTGATTTACCTGGATTTAATGCAGTTTTCTGTCTACCTCGCCAGATAATTGATGTTCCGAAATCTTCGGATGCTGTTTTTAATGAATCTTTTTCCACATTATTTGTTTTAAAAATAAAGGACGTCGCGCACTGTAAATTTAAATAGGATGGTAAAATTATTAAAATCAAAGCTCCTATTAAACTCACAACAAATGCAGTACTTAGTATTAAATGCGACATTGTATCAGGTGATGTTTTTGAATCAAATAATTGTTTGAATGATTGAAGCATTTTGTTGTTGAAACTGTTGTGCTCCATTATTAAAAGCCTTCTACGCCATTTTGACACGCGAATGATATGTACACGACAACACTAAAAAAGTAAGCTGAGTTGGTCTTTTTTGATATTACTTATTCCACTGTTATTACATTCAAACACCTAAAAATCATTCAGATTTATTTAACTTTATATTAAAATGGATTTGCTTTATTAAAATGAATTATTCGAAGGTCGAATTCAATCTTTTAGCTTGTAACTTCGTACGTAAACATTAAAAACGTGTAAGTTAAACGGTGACGTATGAAAGATAATTCCTAGTTTTACAATCATCCGGATTTAAATTTAATACATAATGTTGGTCTTAAAAGCAATTGTGATCATATTTTGTTTTAAATTATAATCATTTTGAGTGTAATTTAAAACAGAATCATTGGCTATGACGATCCATTTATGTTTTCCATATTAGAAATGTTGAAAAACAGTGAAAATTGAAAAAAATTGTCACAGAGCAATCATTGATTGTAAAAAAAATATAAAAGAAACAAATTTGGAGTAGGCGATTATGTTATTCTTTATAATAAAAAAATGTAATTATTTTAACGATTATTTATTTTTTAACACTTTAATTTGAAGTATAATCATCATATATATTATAAGAGCCGTGTTTGTCACACTTATAGTATCAGTAGCAGCCATTAGCCCTTTTCCTTTCCTCTCATTAAACTACCTTTCTTTTCTCTCCCTCTCTACCATGTCTGTCACATTTACAGTATCAGTAGCAGCCATCAGCCAAGCCTTGTACATTTATGATAACCATCAGCAAAGTTGCACTGGGTACTTTCTAAAGATTACTTGTTTTTCATCAAACCAATATCTCAAAGCCTCAAAAATGAATGATCCAGCTGTGTCGATTTCTAAAGATTTACCAAACAACATTTCTTCACACAGCAGTCTTCATCCGGTGAGACTAATCACTAGACAGAGAAGATTTGCTGGACGGGTCCAGATGGAGCAGGACAGGGATATATAATATATACTGATGGTAGTATGGCGAATAAATAAGTAGATAAATAAAATATAAGATAAGCTAAGAATTAAAAAAAACCCAGGGACTAACAGTTCACGAACGCATTTATCAGAGATAACAATTCCTTTTAATCTGTAACTGGCGCTAGCTACAGAGAGAAAACATAAAATTAAAAAATCACACAAGGAAACCAGGAATGTCCAGCTGACTAGATTTTAATCCCAAATCAGGAATCTTTTGATGTTATCTCACTAATGAGATTTTAAGTAGATCGGAGAGCCGATCCAGGGATAGTTTCCCATATAGGTTTTAATTACCACTCATAGAGCTAGACTCAACCAACTTAATCACAAACTGGTGCCAGCCAGAGGAATCCTTTGTCCGGCTGTATAACTAAGAACACATGTTCAATACATACACACACAGCATTCCCATTGCCCTATATAAAGACCCTTGAAAATCACAACGGACCACAGAGCCTCATCAAGCATCCCAGATACCTCCACTCATTTCTTAGCTCCTCAGAAACCACAAGTCCATCCTAAATTATATCTACAGCCAGTCAGAGGGCGAACACAGTAATTTGACTAGTTTTTACCTTCATCTTAGCTTCGGCTGTTTTGTATATAACTTTCAATTCAGGCTGTTGTTTCTGCGGCAACGAATGACAGTTGATGGAAGCAACGAGAGACATTTAGTATGGCCCATTCTTACAGTTAAAACTTCTATGCTTAAAAGCTCAATTTATTGTGAACTAAAATATAGCCACACCTGTAAGCTTCATGCTAGAACCTAGTCCTTCCTTATCAATTTGTTAATCCACGCAATTCATGTTTATTTTGCTTGTGTCATCATGTTGCATTCAAACACTATGTATGTTATACATTGTTGATTCTTGCTGCTTGAAATGCACTTGTTTCTCTGTTTTATTTTGATCGTGTTTGGCTCGCTTTTGCTGTTCGCATTCAAATACTATGTATTCAAATACTATGTATTCATTGATTCATGCGGTTCGTGTTCATTTTGCTTGTATTTGTAATTTTGTGCCCAAACGCTATCTATGTTATATATTGGTGATTTTTGCTGTTTTCACTGCACTTGTTTCTCGGTTTTAATTTGTGGCTTTGTATTGTTTGTATGCCGTTTTGTGTTCAAACGTTATGTATGTCGATTTATGCTGTTTTTAACTGCACTTGTTTATTTGCCTAATCCACGGCCTCATTGCTTATATTGCAGTTTTCACGTTGTACTGAGACTTCAGAGACAAAGATTGTTTATGTACATCAGTAAGAAGTGTCGACCTTTCTTCGTGACCAGCATAGTTACATAATCTACTTTTCCATAACAACTTATAAGCTCTTATTGTAAATAAAAAGAACAATAAAAGAATAAGATCTAAAAACCTTTAAACCATAAGAATCCTCTCACAGGTTTCAAAGGAGTTAATCACCTAAATGTGGTCGTATAGTATAAAAAGCTGGTATAAAGTTCTGTATTAGAATGTGTTCATAAAAGTAGTTATTAAGAGTCCTGTCTAAGGCTGCCTGAAAATATTGATGTCCCACATGGTGCAATACTTCCGTTGGCGCCAAAATATTTGATGTCACTGTGATGTCCTGCCAGGCTGCGCAAGGGAGCAAATACCACGAGTTACCTCCCTTGCCACAAACCCCTAAAACGGAAGTGAGTCCCCAACCCATAAAGCGTCCCCTGCCACAAACCCCTAAAACGGAAGTGAGTCCCCGGTCATGCGCGAGGCAGACCGGGGGAAAATAAAGAAGACGTTCGGAAGCAAGAACAGATCAGTTCTTTCGCTGACGGCGATCAGTCAACATCACATTCGCCCTCGCTCCTTTGTTCCTTTTGCTTCATCCTTTTCCCTTTCAGTGAGACTCCCACGAGCTGGGAGACACCGGGAGACACTACAGTCACAGAGAGAATTGAGGATGAAGCTTTCGCAATTTCAAATGATGCGCCTAAAAATGCCATGTTTGGCGTCCATTTTGAAAATGAACGATGCACATGGTAGAAAGTCAAAATAATGAATGTCCGATCAAAATGTTTATATATATATATATATATATAAGGACCCACTTTTCATTTTAATGAATGACCCTAATGAAATACGAAGCTACCGTAAGCCTCTAGCTTCAACCCTGCTGCTCCTGCTAAAAACTGCTATAAATAGAGCAACACACTGTCGTTCTGTACCTCCCTTTCGTTGCCAGTGTTCCTTACACATGTTAAAACCTTCCTAATCTCTTTCATCTTGGCCCATTTCACAGAATGCCACCCTGGTTTCTTCTCTTTTGTCTACTCCTTCTCCATTTCTTTTTGCCCAGTTTAGAAATAAATGCCTCAAATATAGGCCTAGGAGATTAGATGACCAGAGATAACTTCTATAGTTTCAACACATCAGATTAGAGGCAGAATGCCATAAAATATTCTTTCTGATAAGAAACTCTTCTTCCTTACTTTCGCGGTAGTAGACTACAACATGAAGCATCGCAAAGCGAATCCCTTTGTCTTAGTTACTGATGCCGAGCACAAACTAGTTTTCTACCCAGCGATCTGAAACTTGTCTGCTTTTCTCGCCTCAACCGAAAATCTTACTTTTAAACTTGGATCCCCTGTTATAAAATTGCATTGATCAACCTTTCAAGCACTTCTCTAACTAATAATTTCCAGTACAGCTCCATCACTAAAGTAACTCCCATCGACAACAAGCTCTCACTTTTGCTTAAATCCCATGTTCTCTAGCTTTCTTTTAAATAGCACCATTCTACTCTAGCATCTATTCGTATCATTTCCTTTCTACGAATAAGCATGCTCCTTCATGTAAACTAATCTCTTCTACTAAAACACGATCGTTTCTCGTTTTCTAAAATGCATGCCTCTTCCCATTTCAGACAAAACACAACCTTTTATTGTCTTTATATTTTTTCCTCATTAAACAAATATCGCATTTGTATATCTACAAACATATGTCTTTGTTTAATTCATTGTCTACAAACTATGTTTTGTTTGAATTTGGCACGATTTAATCATCTAAACAAAGAGGGCTGACCACCATCTTCTCCAAACATCTCTGTGACCTGCCAGCCAATTAGAGACCTCCGTTCATCTCACGTGACTTTCACTTTTTTTTATAGACATACATTAAAAACATACATTTAATAATGATGCTGATTATTTGAACATCAAGACTGTATTATTGAAAATGGGGGATCAGGATAGGATATACAAAGTATATACTCTTCTGATTAAAATTACACCTTTTTAACGATATACTCTTCTATTTTAGTAGCTTTACATAGGCTTTCGTGAGTTTTATCAACATTATGCTGCGATTTGGTGAGTATCAAATACATTGTAATGGATACATATGTATTTTTGCACTCACACACTCAGGTCATTTAGTGAAATCACTTGACACGCATTTATATTTTCCTTCAGAATACCCAGGTTTTATTCCGAGCACCAAAGTTAATCTTTCCAAGTACAACTCTCAGATAACCAAGTTACTGGACATGGAAATATAGCACTTGACTCGAAACACGATACTCATTGAAGACAAAAAGTCTAGCAAAAGCTTGTATCTTGTCACCTTCCATCTTACCTTGGAATCATTGACAAGAAGCACTCCAACAGAGCACATTTCAACTAGCCTCATATCCTCTACTCACATGAAGACAAACTTATTTCATTCTTTGTTCAGTCCCGATTTGTTTCGGCCACAAATCTAAGGCTATTCCACAGAGACACTCCTCTCACCTTCTACTATGTACATACACACTCATACATACACTCTCTTTCTTAACATCTTCAACAACGAAAGACACTAAGTAGTAAACCAAACACTTTACATGCATTCTTTCTTCTTCTTGTTCCCTACAGCTGAAAACTACCTTATTGTTATGCCTTCTTTAATAAATACACTTTTATTATGTTACATCCTTATTTGCATGCAACATTACCATGTGCATCTTGCATCCTTTGCATCATACATGCATTTCATTTCTTTTACTACTGCAGGAACAGGCAGAGAAAGAAAGATACATTGAATCTTCTCCAGTGCATATCGCTATCATTACTCTTTCTTCCTCTCCAATATCATCAATAGTCTAGCTTACTTACAGCAGCCTGACCACTACAACTAGTGCTATTATTACTACTGCTACTAAGAGTTTACGCTATGCTTACTTGTTATTGTTTATTATCTAAACTAACATTCAATGGAGTCAGATACTCTTAATATTATAATGGTCACCCACTTTTCTTATAATTTTCTACATTATAACATAAATACCCAAACTTGAAAATTATGTATCCGAAATCAAATATGTACATTAGACATGAAATTAAAAAGTAAAGTAGTTAGTGCTGCTTTTGGTGGGGCAAGATGGGTTACATGTTATATTGTGCTGGAAGGTAACTAGAACTGAAACAATGAAGAGACGATAAGAATCATTTTTTAACACATAACATATTCATTCAGCAGCAGGAAATAAATAAATAGAATTAAGAGGTTAGTTGGATGCCTGTCTATGAAAACTGTTGTAGTTTTTTCTTATAAAAAACCGATTATAGAGTTCAACGTATTTTTTTTTCTGTATCTCTTTTCTTGTGTTAGAGATCGATAAATAGGCACCAAGTTTTCTTTAAGGAGACAGTCATTGTTAGGTTTTCAAGTATTGAAAAATGGGCACAATGAGATGAAAAAGGCATATGTATTGATGAAAGTAAAAATGTGTCCACAAAAATTAAATGGCCTTTTCCTTACCTCATGAGGTTATAAGTTAGGAATTCTCATCTTGTATTGTTGTTTATACGACACTCACTTTTATTCTTAGAAGGATTTTCTACTTTTTTTTAACAACTATTTCTTGTTTATTTCTGTAAAAGAAATAAACAATAGTCATTAAAAAAAGGTAGAAAAGTGCTTCTAAGAATAAAAGTGAATATTGTATAAAAGAAATAAACAAGAGCAAATTGTATGTGTTATCATTTTTTAATTTTCGACTGCATCAAAATAAAAAGCTTTAAAAGTATACATTTAGAATATGAGACCAGGTAAAAAAATTGTACTGTCACCACTCACTGAAATGTTTGGGTTTTTGTCCGGCTTTACATTTAAAGTGTGGGTGTTTTGTCCATGGGGCCCCTCCATATCACATGACATCAATTATTCTCCAAGTCGAAACATTGCTCAAATGTAATGCTTTTAAAACACTTGATGAATCTTGAGAATTTCAAAGGCAGACAACTCTTTCCAGTTTTTGCAATGATTTGTGCAATTTCATAAGAAGCAATCATTCCATTTGCATTTGTTTGTGTACTTTTTCTAAAAGAAGGAACAGTTTTTTGTTCAAAATTCTTTTTCAAATTTTTGAAGTAATCAATAGGTTTGTCCATTCTATCAGGATGCTCTAAAAGTCTTGATGGTTTAATAGTTGCATTTGAAAATGAGCTGTTACATGGGCTTTCAACAAAGCCATCAGACAAATACTCCTCCAGATATTGTCTACACTTCTTTTCAACAGTCATGATTAAGGATGGGAGGGATATGAAAATTTAATAAGCAAGTAATGCTTTGTTCACTTTTAATGTAGGTCATTCAATTATTATCACAATGCCAACACCATCAAACCTCAGAATATCACCATGCGAATCAATTGCTGTTCAGAAACAGCCAGACACCTGTCACACCAGATGATAAGGCACCACTAAGCTAAGCGGCTGACGCTCCCCGTATGCAAAATGTTTAAAATATGTTTTTGTCAAACAGACAAAAGGACATGAATTTGGAATAAGTAAGTTTATCAAAATACAAATTTATATATTGTCAAACTCCTGTCCAAGTCTGGAGTTGACTTTATTTTCTCCCCAAAACAAGAACAATCCTCACGAAATGTAGGGGAGTCAACTGTTTGTCTGTCCCGTCACATTAAACCAAAATGATATGTAAAATTAACATTCCCCTACTGTGATTTGAAATCACGACAAACTGATTGGTAGGTGGTTCTCTTACTGACTGAGCTAAATTGACATGTCTTCAAAATTTATGTTAGAAATACGCGAAGGCTTATTTCATTCTAATAAATAAATGCATTTATAAAATTAACATTTCCCTACTGTGATTTGAAATCACAACCAAGTGATTGTAGCCAGCTCTCTTACCAATTGAGCCAAACTGACAAGTCTTACATATCCACAAAAATTTATCTTACAAATATGCAAGGGCTTATTTCATTCTAATAAATAAATACATTTTTACTAAAAAAATATATATTTTCATAATTTGTTTATTTATATATATATACAATACAAAAGTTGCAGCAATCATCTTCAGTCGGAATAGAAGTAGGCGTGGAGTTTGACCCTGCAGCAACCAGGCTTGTTTTGATTTAATGTTTATGGAGAATTATTTTTAGTGATCTTTTGTTTTATTATTATTTTTAATTTTTTTATGACTACTTTGTACTTTCATCTTAATTTTATTATTTGCTTTTTATCGCAACTTTTTCTCAGGCAGATTACCCTCCGGTAGTGGGCAAAGAGCGTTGATTGAAAAATAAAGAATAAGCCTCAGGTGGGATCAAGAAATAAGGGGAAGCTACTCCAACTAGGTGAATTACAAATTATTTTTGGTTTAAAAAGTTTAATGATTGATTTCAATTTCTGTTATCATGTTATTTCATAATTGTTTACAGCAGATAATTGGAGCTTGAGGGCGACCTACGCTTGCTTGCATAATCAAATAACACGATAACAGAAATTAATGATTAAAACAAAAACAAATTTTTTAAGAATAGTCACAAAGAGGGAGTAATCTCCCCTTATTGACTTAAACATAAAACAAAGGATTGCCTATTTTTTAAGAAATCTCCATTTGTATTTGACAATCGACCCTCTCAGCTCGACCATCGCCACCTTGAAAGTGACTGACTTAGACTCTTGCAATAGTCCAGCAAACTATCAAATTATATATTTTAAAAAAACTTTTAGTTGATAAATAGAGTATAATTATCGTTTTAATTAATGTAGTAAGTAAGAAGTAAGCCTGGCTCTCTAACACAAAAGTAAATTGTTGTACCAGTAATCTAGATAAAATATTGGTTCGAAGAGATGAACGAGATTTTGTAAATTTCCCAAAATTCCACTGGTTTGGGTATTCGGACCAAAAAGTTGTGCTGGTTCATACGGAAGGCTTAAACTGGATGGCTACAAAAAAGTAAAAGCATCCTTGCTGAAAAAGAAAGATTTCCAGTATCATGTAATAGGGCTAATCCAGTAGAATCAGCAGGAAGCAGTTATTTTCTCTGATGTCAGATTATGTTTGATATTACTGTATATGCCACTTTTCTTCCCTTGCTATGTCAGACCACAATGAAGAAAGATAGGTGAATATAGTAAGATAGATAGATAAATAAATAGATGGAAATCAGATCATTTATTATCATTGTGAGCACAAATGCAGATCCCACAATATTATTTATTATTCCAAACTTTTTACATTAAAATCTTCCTCTAGGTCCATTGAGTAGGCAGGCCAAATTTGGTTGGGTGGCATCCATGTTTAGGTGATTTATATAACATGGCAGACAGACAAATACACAGACGGACACCACCAAATTATATAGATATGATTTTGATTCAGACCCTAACAATATAAAAAAAAAATCTTTTTTTTTTTTTAAAGAACTTTTATATCTAATACTATGAAGACAAAAAATGTTTGTTTCTGACTATGTTTTTTATAGACTCCTTTCAAACTAAAAATTTGTGTATATGGGTTATTGTGTATATGACCCCAAAATGACATAGGATAAGTGGCGATGACCACTGATGACCTGTACAGACGACTGCACCCTACAGGCTGAAAATTAATGTACAAGGGTAACTTCACCCAACGATGAACATAGGATAGGTGGTTCTGACCTCTAATGGTCAATTTAAGGTCAGATCAATTTTGGCAGGTATTTTCAAATCTAACTGAGACAGCTGAACCCTACAACTTGCAAATTTATATACAAGTGTAACTTGACCCCAGGATGAACATAGGATAGGTGACGATGACATCTGGTGACTCATAGATGTCTACTTGAGGGCAGGGCAATTTTCAAATTTAACAGACAGCTGCAAATTTGTATAAATGGGTAACTTGACCCCATGATGAAGATAGGATAAGTGGCACTGACCTCTAATGGTCAATTCCATTCTGGCATTTTCGACCGACGTGAAGAGTTGGGAGTTCTACTTTGAGAAGCTGTGTTACAATTTACTACATGACCTTTCAGTATTGATTACTTATTCTCCTGGGCAATGTCCAGTGTGTATATATATTACACACACAGTTGAAAAAACTGAGCATTTTACTGAATTGTAAATATTTCAAAATTATCAAGAATGAATCCATTTAAAACTAATACCAAAGGAATATGAAGATATTATGTACAGTATTTTAATTATAATTGGACAGATAACCCATGGAAAAATGTTTTAGTTGTATAGTAGGCAATAAAATTACAATACCAAATCTACAGTTGGTTTGTTTGTTCCCATCAGCTACAGACAGCTTGACATCAAATAATAATTTAGTTCAAATATGGTTTTATGCAGGGGAGGCTACTAGTGAAAAAACAAAATCCAAAGCAGCTGTCAATAGAGAAACTTCATTTCTTTATCCACTTTCCTTATTGTGGTGGTAGTAAGCTTTTTTTAGTGTTATTTTAAGGGACAAAACTTTCTTGAATTTTCTATTTGCAAAAATAAAAATTTAATTCTCAATACAATCAGACTTTTCTTGAAATATCAATATTGATGGAAAAAAAATCCCCCACTTTGTTTAAATTTGATGATTAAAAATCTTTAAATGATAAACATTAAATTTGCTTAATCCTAGTATAATTAATGATTTTTTTAAAAATTGATTCCTCAATATCTCTTTAAAAAAAAATCTTAAGTTTGGAATCAGTATATTTAATTTATTGTGATGAATTTTGTTAGATGGGAGCTCATTTTTGGCCAATCCAACTCTACAGTAAATATTTTCTTTGAGAGCGAGTTATAAATTTACTCCAACAGATAGCAGCTAACAGCTTCATTCAGAGTCAAAAAATGATTCCCATTTCCTCCATGGATAAAAATCATGAAGCAACCAATTTTCGCAACATCAATTTTCACTCAATTGAACAAAGTGTTGATGAATTAAATCCAATAAAACAAATGAGTTTCAGCACTTCTTTTTCAATAATACATGCTTTGTGAAATAACAACAGCAACAAAGTTATGTTTTTTAAAAACTGCTTTTATTTCCAGATCATACACACAGAATCATTGAATTGCAAGAGTAATTTTTACAACAAATAATTCTTGCAATTGATTTTTCTTTTTGTTAGACCTCAGGTAATGAACATACAGGCTATGGAAGTATATGGACAATGAAATTATTTTTTCAGTTCTCTGCCTACTGACAATAGTTGGGAATTAATGTTGTTACCGTCACCCTTTTCTTTCAAATGAAAATCCAAGTGGGAGATGACACCAATTTCTTTTTTTTTAATTTATAGAAAAAAGACAGTGGTAAAAGAAAATTATAGTAATTTACATTTTATAGACTGTAAATTCTTACAATTGTATTCCTAACAAACATTATACTGGTAGAAAAATACAAATAAACTAACCTCTAATCTTTTTTTAACCAAAATCTATACTCTTAAGACACAGACATGGGTGACTGAGAAATCGAGATGTTTCAAGTTTCAAACCACATGGTTCTCCTTCTGGCTGATCAGTGTAGTATTATATACATTGCAATAATTTAGTGGCATAAACCAAATTGTCAGACCATGTCTGTCATGTAGAAAACAAAATATTCTTTTGAGAGTAAATATTTTAGTATATTATTGAAAATATCCATTAGTTCCTGGTGATTTAACCCACACTAACCTTAAAGCATTAAGCTGCCATCTTGATTTTTTTCTGGGAAAATGTTTTGTCTTCATATATCAGCTTACAAGCAATCATTTAGAAATGAGAGCAATCCTTAGAAAATGTGGATTAACCAGCAAATCATCACATATGACAGCTCATTTCATATATTTCAAGAAGTTTTTTTCTCTTTACTTTGAGGAACTTTAAAATAGAAAGTCTCAATGCAAATGCAGACAGTATATTTTAACTTAAAGCCTTTTCTTTGCATATTATCACAAAAAAGAATCCAATAGACACTTTTCACATTTCCTCCTTTGCATTTAAGCTTAGTCTCTTCTCTCTTTAAACTGGGCTTTTTGCTTTCAATAGTTACAGTGCTGTCAGTATGGAGTGAGATACCCACTCTCGTACCCAAATCAGCTCCTCTAAGAATAATTTAAAAGCCAGATGTGCATAACTTCAATTTTATTATGGATTATGGTAGAAACAGGTAAAGTCACATAGAGAATGCAGTTCAAACCTATTGTTTAGATCCCATAGATAGTGGAAGAATATCAGCATCTTCAAAGAGCTAAGCTGCTCCTATTACAATGGGGCAATAAGGTTCAAAAGAATAAACATTTAAGTTATGATTGCTTTACATTAATACACAAATTTCTAAGGACCACTGCTAAAAAAAAAAACTTAGAAAATGAATGCAGTATTATATCAATTGTACCCAAATGCAATGTATGTTATATTAGGTTATTTCCCCTTTTGTGAACAGAGCAATTTAAAGTTAACTGAAGTAGTAACAGCATAATTCAAAATATTTTACCTCATGTCTGGCTTTCCATCTGTCCACACAATATCTTCAAAAGTTATCAATGAATTTCAATGAAATTGTGTGGAAGGGTGGGCCATGGGCTAAGGAAGAAGTGATTACATTTGGGGGAGGATCCAGGAATATGTTTTCAGTTGAGTTAGTGTACAGCGTTGGCAGAGGTATGTGCTCTCTGAATGCTTTCTAGTCTCAAGAGTTTTATTGCTGAAAATCTCGATATTTATTTCTGAATAGCTGTCTTAAACACCTTAATGATGTCACTTGATATTTTTTTATGTCATTTCATCAACTAACAAATATAAACTCTGGTACCATGAATAGCTAAAATTAGCAGCAGACAATTTTCCTTTTAATTTTTATTTGGACATTTATTTTATTGATAAGTGAGAGAACTGAACAACAACTGCAATTTTACAAGTACACAAACATACTGTCAAGAGAGTAGGAAGAAGGTGAGGTACTAATCTCCCAGTGAGGAAAGTCACAACATTTAAACCAAGCCACAGCTAGATTTAAATATTGTTCTACTCCTAACAGAATGACGGTCTGTAAGTTTTTCTCAGAGAATTCATAATTCATTCAGACTATAAAATCTTAATTGGTCTTAGAATATGGAGGGAAAAAAGAAACAAAAAAAAATGTAATTATTATGCATCATGTAAGGTTACCAAACACTACCTTGGTGAAAATGGAAAAGAGTTTTTGTGAAAAACATAGATGAAAACATTTTAAGGCTTTTTTATGTAGTAAAAATAACAAACAAGCACAATTCAAATTTAAGCATAATTTACAGATTTTATGGGAGCAGCTTCCCAATAAATGTTGTTGCACACATTGTTTTTAACAATACAAAAAAATAAATAAATAAAATGAAATGAAAATTCAACTTTTTTTGTCAACATTGGGATTTTTTCTAAAATTATATGTGGAATTTTAGAATTCTCTTTAGCATATGAGTGGAAAGAGAAAAACTCATTCAATTGTATCAACTTAATGTTTATTTGTAATACTTTGACAACATAAATTAATTAAAAGAACAGAAAATAACTTTGACATTCATCTGAACTGGCTGGTTTGTTAGAATTCTTTTAAAAAAATTTTTTTAAGAGAGATTGGTCCCACCACCTTCCTTCATGTTTAATGTGTTTACAGATGGACTAGCAGTTTAGGACATGGTAAAAAGTAATCCTGGAGTGTGTGTGTGTGTGTGTGGGGGGGGGGGTATCATATTTGACGGCATATAAGTCTCCACTCCCCAAAAATGGCTCAAAAGTTAAATGTAACCTTTGTTGTCCAGACCCACATTAGCCAGAACTTGAAGAGTTACTGGGTGATACATGGGAGGAATGCGTTTTCTTAATATTCTCTGCTGGGGTATTTTATATGCTATGAAATACGGTAATCCTGAAGTGTGTGTGTTCGTGTGGGGGGGGGGGTATAAAAGTGAGATGGAAGAAACTAAGAAAACACAAAGGGAGAGAGGTGTGAGCACACAAAAGCTTCTACAGTTTTATCTGGAATGGACTAGTAAGTGATTGTGAAGTGTGTTAAAAGACAAGCGAAATGGAGATGATGTTTTCTAGTCAAAAGTAGTGACCTGCTTGGGTCCAAGGACGAAGACAAAAAGGAGGGTTCATCAAATAACCAATAACATGTCACAACCATCCATCAGAGAATTAGTCACCACCTCTGCACCCTCTCAGCAGCAGTGAAACTTGCAGAGTTTGTGACATTGATTAAAAGTTAGGTCTGTAGCCACAGAAGTTACTTTCACTGTGCTGTAGCTACTGAACCTTCTGTTGCAGCTGTGTTGGTCGTTGTTGTTTCTGGTAAAGAAAGGTAGTTGTTCACCGCAGTCTTTATCTTTGTGTACCTAGACAAGAAGCAGAGAAAAAGTAATTCTTTTAATTTGTGCTTGAAGTGACAGTATATAGGTTGAATTTCAGAAAGAAAAATTTTTGTGTACTTTTTCATAATAGAGCAAATGTTATTTGTCTTGTTTAATTGTATAGATTCAATCATAATGTTAATACTGCATACAAATTACACAAAAAACTTCTTACCTTCTGTGAAATTGAAGTTGAATAAATAAATATATCACAAAATAATGTTTAGGTCATTTTTTGTATAAAAATATTTCTTTTTAAGAGAAAGTGTATTTGATGAAAACAGGAGGAATGTACAGTTGGAATTAAGTTCCAGGTCTACCAATTTTATGAAAAGAAAATATTTTAATTTTGTTTTATAGTTTTCATTATTAGCAAATTACTAAAGATTTTCCTGTGTCAATGAAGACAAAGGTTATTCCAAGAATTATTCAGATAAGCTTCTAGATCAGCGTTGCCAGATTTGGCCATAAGTGGAAATAACTTGAACTTTATCTCTGAGACTTAACAAAGGCATTGGAATAGCGTTGAATTTAGAAATCGAATGAGTCTGAAGGCAGAGGTTTAATACCAGCCTCGGAGATAAAATTTTGGTTATTTCCCCATATGGTCAAATCTGACAATCCTGTTCTTTATCTTTATGATCTGGACTTAACTTAAAATGAAATGAAAAAAAAAAAAAACAAAAAAAAAAGACGTGTAGAAAAATACATAAGCTGAAGGAGGCAGCATGTCAAATGAACCGTAAACAGGGTGGGAATAAGTACCATATAGAAACCAGTACTCAAAATGACTATACAAAGAATATAATTAGAACAGTACTCAAAACCAGCTACATAAGGAGTACAATAATAAGACTATACACACTAGGTTTGTCCTCAGAGTCAAAGCTTTAAAGGATAAAACAGTTCAATTGCTAACTTTGGCAGTAAACAAAAAAGAAAAGAAAATTGAGATTCTCATGGAAAGATCAGTGTGGCCCCATATGAAGGAGCATTATTTGACAACAGAAGAGTTCATCCCCCTAAATACCCCCCCCCAATAGGTTTTTAGTAGGGGATTCAATTTGCAATGTGCCAAATTGATCACTTAGTTTGTGTCCAGTAGCATTCACGTTGTTTTTTGAAAATTACAACTTTTTTTAGTGATCACTAACCAACAAAAGGCGAGAGAAGTAACTTATCCGTTGACCATACCTTTACCAATTTTTGATTGATCACCCCCAACACAGCATGCTGCCAAAAGATGTTAGTCATGTGACGGTTTCTATTGAGTGACTAACTAGACTTTTCTTGTTAAGATTTTAAATTATCTTCCTTGAATAAGCCAATTTAGTAATATTCTTCACCAGCTGTGTCAGTGTTTTAAAAAAAAAAAAAACTTATTTACTATTTATTTACTTATTTCAAGCGATCTTAAAACAATTGAATACTAGAACAAAGGAGTCGGCTATTTAAAAACTATTGAAATGTGATAATGTTCAAATATACAGTTTTTCATGGTCAAATTAATTGACGTCACATTAATATAGGATTAACAAATTAAAAGTAAATTGCTGAAACACAAACAATAACACGTATCATGTGACGTCATATCTGGTGACGTCAGAAACTTTGACCTTCTGACTAGAACCAATTTTGAGGTCCGGATTCTACATTAAAATTTTATAAAATTTTGATAAAAGTGCTTTCAGAAACTCTTTAAAAGCATTTGTTTGTTGAAATCAATACTTCATGCCATATGTATATAATAAATTGGAAAGTTTTTTTTAGGAAAATGGCTGTCATACTTTATACTATCAGCAAATAAGTGTTAACATTATAAAGAGTTCAAATTAATCTCGGCAAAGGAAATTTTAGAGATAGTCACTATTCTGTAATTCATTATTTATAGAAAAAGCAGCTGATTATGGTTTACTAAGTAATAATCAGGCCTGAACATAATTCTTAGTGTTACTTCCAGTGATCTGAAATTCTTTCAGATATAAAATGTAAATTTTTAATAGAAACTAAAAATTAAAGAACGAGAATAAAGAAATTGATCAAATTTTAAATTCTGAAGCTAAAATTAAGATTATAAAAAGGCAAGAGTCTAATTGTGGCACTTTTACTTACTTATCTCTGATTTTTTGTACATCTTTTTCTTCATCATCCATGAATTTCTGAAGTAAACCTTTGAGTACACCATCGGGAAGAGCCATTAGTTGTTCAACCTAAAACAATTTAAATGAGTTTTATAAATACAGTGAAAAAAAATCAATACAACAATCTTCAAATACAAATATTCAGTTTGATGCAAAAATATCATGCTTACAAATATTTGAATTATCTAAAGTAAAATAACTTTTCAATATCAAAAATAATAATAAAAAACTTTTTAACCAAGTAACACACATTTTTCTTGAGAAAAACCCCAAAAAACAGTTATTCACATTTTTACTCCCAATTACCAAAAATTATAATCAACTTCAACAACAATTATATAAGTCAATTTTGTTGGGTATCATATTTCAAAAGCACCAAATGAAAGTTATTATAAACAATGTCATTCATCAAAATCTAAAGGTCCAGGATTAATACATATTTCATTTTGATATACACACACACACACACACACACACACACACACACTATATATATACTTTCAGCATTTTCCCACAATCAAGTGCTTGTCATATATCAACTTTTTTTTTTCAAAAGAAATAAAAGTTTGCTATTTGAAAAAAGTAAAAGATAGTGTTATAAAAGAAATTCATAGTGTGTTAATAAAAGTATGACAAACACTGATAATTTTTAAAAAACAAACTATCTTAGTTATTCTGATTGCAACTCAGAGATATGGATCTCAACTTGAAGTGATTGTTTAATCACTTCAAGTTGAGATCCAATATTACTTGGTCATCATGGATAGGGATTTAACCCTTTATACCAAAGAATTTCAAATATTAACTAAAAAGAGGAATTACATAGCCCACATTCAAATAGCAAATAAAGCAAATAAATCAGGTAGGGTCATTTTCAGAACGTTTAGAACTGAATTATTCAATTGAATTCACTGTATTTGACAATAACTAAAAGCATATTTTCTAAAATTGTTATTGCATTGTACAGGGTGCACCAGGTATTTGAGAACACAACTTTAGTAGGCCATATGTAGAAGCATTCAACTTTCTCGTTTCGCTTTCAGACATTAACATGGCAGCTTCCAATCGGACACAGGAAATGAAAATGCACAGTGTGCTCATAGACCTAACCATGGCCAGGGACAAGCTGGAGGCCTCTGGCGGGGATGTGTCATTATTGGCCAAGAGAAAGAAATATTCTCAGTGGTCAGACATCGTCAGGACAGCCAAGTTCGTCTAGCATGTCCAGGCCATCATCATTGACAACCCCAGCAAGTTGATGATGGCCCCGGATTGAGGGAGGACTGCTCCCTACGACATAGCCACGTAACCCAGTAGTGGCTGGCTGAGAATTTTCAGGATTATGTGACCCCCAATATGTGGCCGTCTAGCTCTCCCAATTTGAAGCCTCTGGACTACATCTGGGACACTGTCGAAAGGGAGACCAACCTATGAACGAAAACCAGCTGATCCGCGCATGCAGTCGCTTCCGAGGCCTGTTTTATTGAATAACCTGTTTCTTTATATTTAGTTGATGTGTATCAATTTTTATGAAAATTGATTGATTTTTTTCCTATTATAATTTGTTCTCAATTACCTGGCGCACCCTGTAGGTACTGTGCAAAGGGGAATGAGAGACAGGAAAAAACACACCCACAAACAATCCTCCCAAAGCAGCAAATATGAAATAAGTAGCATCCACTTTGGAGGCAGTTTTTATAAAACTAGGAAAACTAAAATACAAGTATTTTTGCAAAAGTCTTTGTTTAAATCTAAATCTATTGTATCTAAGTGTCTTGAAAGGTGGATATTTGTCCTAATTCTTTTAATGTGCAGCAGCTGCAATCGTACAATAATTTGTTTTGCTTGCATATTGTACCATATGTAACTTTAATGGTCTCTCTAGGACATTGTTGTAATGAAATGCAGAAATCTAACATTTCCTTCAAGGTTCAATAGGTAAATGGTATTTTCTCTTCATCTATTGTAAGATGTGTGTATTTCATTTCAGAATGGAGACACTGATATATCTCAAGCCTATTATGAAGTGAGCAATGTATAAAATTAATTATGCAGAAATTAAGTGAATATCCAAAATTGTTTAAAAAACAACAAAGAAATAATGATTGTGGGCTGTTAATTTAAATGTGTAAAAAAATTTTTTAAAAAAACGTACATACAAACCAAGTTAATGAAAACAAATAAGATATAAAGAAACTAAAAACACAAAAACAAAAATATTTAACAAAACAATATTTTGTTAAAACTAATATATGAAAAGAATTTAGTGTTAGAATCATGTTAAAGAAAATGATGTTGAAAACTGAAGCAGCATGCAGAAACCAGAAGAAGTTAGAAGCAAGACTGGAGAAAAAAAAAATTCAAAATGTATCATCCTACAAAGGAAGCAAGGATGAAAATTCAAGAAAAGTACCAAAGAACCATCTTAAAAAGGTAGATACTTTGGAGAATAGTATTAATAAAATGTGTGGAAGCCATTACATGATTCTATTCAAAATATTTGTAAAACTATAGAAAATTAAAAACTAATTGGTAGACTTTATCTAAAAATACAAGTATCTCCTCCTGAAGAGGAAATAACACTAGCTGATCCAAACAATTCTCAAATTTAATTCTTCATTGCAGACACAAAAAAAACAAAAAAAAAAAATTGTTATAATACAAAAAGTAAACTTTATAAGCTAAATGCCCAGAGAAGAAGGTTAAGAGCCTGAATGAAAAAAGTGATCAGATGAACAGAGTTTAGTCATCCATGCAGTACACAGGGTTGAAGAGCTGAAAGAGTATACAAAATCAGAAAGAACAGATTATTATGGAAATTAGAAATTAGAAATTAAACAAGTGTGAAGTTGAAAAAGCAACGCTCAGTCAAAGTGAGAATGTATCGTAAAATTTCAAACTCAAGAACTAAACCTTTTGAGTATTACCTGACAAGTTTTGTGTTTATAGGAAGTGGCGCTATACATTTGGTACAATGATTGAATTCATGTTTCCATTAGAAAATAGTACTACAAATTTAGCGGCCTATGCAATATTACCACACGTGTTAAGAAATTTACTAATGAATCTCATTCTAGCAATGAGTAAACAATCATCTCCTCACTAAACATGGAATGTAAGTTAAGAACATATTTTGAAGTGTCAATTTAACAATATAACCCTTTTGAATACTACGAGGGTGGACCAATAAGCCTGATATTTAGTTATTAGCTGAATTTTGATCTGGAATTTTCACTGTATAATGTTCAATCTTAAGTGATTATTATTCACCCACTGAATTAAATACATTGACAAGAATGGAGATTATGTACAAAAATAAATATTTGTTGTGTATATTGCATTTTGTATGCTTTTTTTCATCATTAGCCGATGGACTTATTGATTGGTAATGTTTCCCTTAATTTTTAATAGTCAATATTTACACTAAATTATAGTATAGGTAAACTTTTTGTGCATAGTTTATTTCTGTATATTGGTTGGTTGTGTGTGTGCATGTGTGCACAGATACAAATGTTAGGAGCAGTGGTCTCCGGTAAAATAAAGTTCTATGGTACCAAATACCCTACCTATTGGTCATCAAAGTGTGTGAGTGAGAGTGTGTGTGTGTGTGTGTGTGTGTGTGTGCAGATACAACTGTTAGGAGCATTGATCTCCAGTAAAATAAAGTTCTATGGTATCAAATACCCTATCTATTGGTCACCAAAGGGCATCATTATTATGGCTCTGTACCAGACTAAGCTTAGTAAATATCTTAGTCATTAAATTGACTGAATTTGATGGAAATTACTTGAAGAAACTTAATTATTTGCTCTGGGAATTCAAAAACTGTTTCAGGAAAAAGGATATGTCAAGGCAAAATACTGAGGGAATATACTTGAATACTGCTCCTGATGGATTAGTCAAATGCCTTTACATTCAAATTTAATGAGTAGTTTTATTGACAATCTGACATTCTGTTAATTGACTGGGTGTTGATAATTAACTCTTAAATTCATAAAATTTATCAAGGGAAATAACTCCTTAGTGAAATTATCCCCCTCTGACCATTAGGTGATTTTTTTTCTATTCAATTCACAGAAGAGCACCATTATTTTTTATTCTATTCATTTTTAAATAGTACTGCAAATTTACTCTCAATACAAGCAGTTACAAGCAGTCCATGAATTTAAGAGTTAAAGCTTAAAGTTAGGTTAGTGTGCATGTCCACATTCCCAAGCCAGGTCAGAATAATAATAAACATCAAGACAGCAATATAGAAAAACAAAGACAGCAAATTTAAATGATTTCCTTGAACATAAATACAAATCAGAATCATATAGCAAGATGCTATATTAGAACAATGGCTTATCTATTGTACTTTAAGAGCACTTTTAACTTAAATTAAACAGAATCATTCATTTTTAAAGTATGGGGTAGGGCAAAAAAATCAGAACCTTTCTTCATTTTGTCTCTGGAATTTATTTAAAATTAATTGAGCCAGAAAAAGTTCTAACTCAGTTTATTCAGATTTAATGAGAAGAATATCCTTTTGTAATTTCTGATTCAAACCTAAAGGAATATGAATAACATATATATTACATGGTACATAAACTATTTCCTCTTATTTATTTAGCTGCCTTTATGTTCAAATTTCAATTTCAAATGTTCAAATACCCATCTATTCCAGGTAAAATATTTACCTTTTTTTCAAAACTTGACCTAAAAATGTGTGATGTAGGTGAATTGAGACCTACTGATTTTGAATATGTTTTTCCTCTATGATGCATAGTTCTCAACTTATGAGTGTACAAACATACACAATTTACTACTTTATTATATAAATGAAAACAAGATTATCTTCATCACTGTCAGCAATATAGAAATTATATTCTTACATGTATCCTTAGAAACAGGGAAGAAATAAACCAAAATAACTGGTATTAATGCAATTATGCTGGATACAAAACTATGTTTTTTCAGAATATTGTAAAACACCAAACTTCCAGTCTGCATTTGAAAGCTGGTCTTTGCCTGCTATCAAACATTCAATGCTAAAGACAAACTTGTTATGAAGGTACTCCCCTCCCCAACCACAGGAATAAATTGATCCTACTGACACAACAAAAGGATGAAACACACAACCCTCTTTATAATTCTGATATTGCTGCCTTGTTATGTACTAGAGCATCAAAGTGAGGAATTGAGCATAGAGTAGGTGCAAATTCCAGGTGTTTACTAACAATGTTTAGTTCAAAACTTCCTTTTTTTACAGCCTCCAAAGTGTGTTGAATCTGGCAGACAAAAGAAAAATACAAAAAACATGATTCAACAAAAAAAAAAATCAATCAATCAGTACAGATTATTCTGAATGCTTTTAATCACACTCAGTACATATCTCAAAAGGAGTAGTGAGATTTTAATTTTTCTCCCAAGAGGATCTGTACAAGCCACCTTGTGACAGGATCTTCATATCTTCCTTTTTCCTCTCATTTGCTGTTGGACACATGTATGTATGTATATATGCACATGCCACCTTTTTTATATACAAACCCATATTTTTTAAGCATCTATCTCAACACAACTTGCTCACACCAAGATTTGGTCCAGATTACAGATATTTTACACAAAATTGTCAACTGAGGTATTCCTATGGAATAAAACAAAATGTGCACTGTTCATAACCTTTCAGTAATTCAATGAATAGAAGGTTATGTTTGACATGCCTGCTCATGATAAATTGGAATATTGAATCCTTTTCTTCCCAAAATACTGATCTATACAATCTTTCATCAATATCAGTAAGTATATAGTGTGATATTTATTTTTCTGACTGTTTAATTCATTTGTTTGGGGCATTTATTTGGCCAAGTTGAAAGAAGATAGTGTCTCCTGACTAATATCTTTCAATTGCTAAGTTTATTTGATTTTGTACATAACCTTAAAATTTATTATGCATAAATATCCTTAGCAAAATTAGTAAAAACCTCTTTTTGGCTGAGAGTTTAGTTATAAAGATTACAGATATGAATAAGCTTATACTTCTCAGAAAGGCTTTTCTACCTAATTTCAGAGTCATTTTCAGTGACAACAATATTCATAACTTGTCTAGAGAAACTAGTTTTACAGATGAAAAAGCAATGCTTTTAGCATGTGATATTCTGACTAGACTAGTGCTATTTTTGATAATTTTGACCAGAAACTATTCCTATCTGAAGAAATCCACTATCATTGGCTTTGAAGTGAACGTGTAAGTTGTGAAAAACTCATTTCATATTCTTGCATATGAGTACTTACATAAAATTTACAAGAATATATATTTGTATAATAAAACTGTTAAAAATAATTGTACCCACAACAATCTTGAGTTCTGAATAAAGAAGGAATACAACTATCAGGAGATTAAGGTGGTGGATCAGCAACTACAATGTAGGAAGACTGGAAGTTCTTAATGGTAAGCTGACTACAAATATTTTCAACAACATATATCGGATTTCTTATATATGATTTGTATTTATATATATATACATACACACACACATACACATATATACTGACTTGAATTACTTCAGGCAAAAGCAAATTATTTTGTATTGTTACCCATTTATGAATAATTAAAACAGTTAAAATGTATTGAAAACCCATTTAATTTAATCCCCTGCAATTGTTTCTTCCCATAAACAGAACTCAATTTGAAGGTCATTTTCTCTAGTGGCCAGAGCTGTAAGAAAAATTATTTTTTTAAAATAACAATGAAAGATAAGTCTATATTTCATAAGTTCAAGGGTAAAAACAACACAATGGAAAAAAAAACAAATAACACCTAAGCTGAATTGCAGATAATCTAAATATCGAGTGGTTAAAACTCATAAGATAGTGGATTATAATAATATGCAAGATTACCTAATTCTCAATGCTTAATTGCTGCAACAATAAAAAGACATTACACAAAACAACTCTCATCAGAAAAACCAGGTAATATTACAATTGGAATTTTTACTTAAAATCTGTTTGAAGAGAAAGCCTAAAAAATTAGGTGTTAAACTGAAAGCAAATTTTAACTTAATTTCCTCACCTCTGTTGGCAAGTTCAATGTTTTCTCCTCCAGACTCTCTGTCTCTTCAACAACAACAGACGATTCAAAATCCTTTTCTCGGATGAAAATTTTGGCATTAGTCTCATCTGGACCCAAAGAAAGTCGTTCCAACAAAGGTACATCATTATGTCGCAATTCTCTTTCACCTAGAAAAGAAATTTTCTTACTATATTTTGTTACAGACTATGTAGACTGAGATATATCGATAAGTCAGTTTTCCTTCAGTATAGTAAAAAAAAAAACCCAGTAATATCACTGAACTGCTACTTTCAAATCATTGAGCAAATTCTGTCTTTCCATAAGATGCAATGTTTAATTTCATGAATTTATCACAGAAATATGTATGATATCTTTTCTGATTTTTGGATTTTTGTTGAATTACATAAGAACTGGAAAGTTTGCTTTAAGTCCATGTAGCTACGTAGAAGAAAAACCCAAACACTGATTCAGATATCTATAAGTGATGAGTTCGAAAGTAACTTATACAGTTCAAAAAGACTGTCTGTATCTCATGTGCATTTCTGCCATTTGCAATATAAGTGAAACGCATGCGCGCACAAGGAGCCATTTTTAACCTGATCCCGATCCCAATCATGAATATGTATGAGTTGCGACCTACTTAAGCGTACGTGAAAAGAGGCAAGTCAGTTAGCAGCTGATTGTCGTCGGTAACGTGAATAAGCTGGCGCAACTGTTTGCAACTGTGCGTCCCATAATTAACTGGGATTCCGTGTTGAAGTCTTTCCTTGTTCCGGCGGTGACCCCGTGTTGAAGGCAGTCCCTGTCCCTACAGTGACCCCGTTTGAAGGCAGTCCCTGTCCATACAGTGACCCCGTGTTGAAGGCAGTCCCTGTCCATACAGTGACCCCGTGTTGAAGGCAGTCCCTGTCCATACAGTGACCCAGTGTTGAAGGCAGTCCCTGTCCATACAGTGACCCCGTGTTGAAGGCAGTCCCTATCCCTGCGGTGACCTCATGTTGAAGTCAGTCCCATTCTAAGGTCATTCTTTGCTCCTGTAGTGCCGAGCTGGCCACCTCGCGAGAACACTATATAATACTAAAAGTTTGATTATGTTTGTTTGTGCCCTCTAAGTAGCAGAAACACGGATTGTAGCCAGTGGTATTGAATGAAGGTACACTTAAAGAATGCAAAAAAAAACCTGGGTGATTTGCAAGGTTTGGGAGGGTGTTCTATTTACGATGTAACTATAATGCTGGACTAGACCCTTACGTCATATGAAACTATGGCTTCAAAGTATTTTGGTTACTTTTCTTTATTTCATTGATAAATCATTTTTTCCAAAACACAAAATTCTGAACTGGACCCTGGGCAGGGGGTTATATTTATGATGTAACTATACTGCTGAACTTGACCCTTACTTTTCATCTGTTGTACAGCACTACGACTTTGAAGTATTTTGGTTACTTTTCTTCAAGTAAAACATGTAATTTAGGTATTGAATTAAGATACTCCTAAAATGTGCTAACTTAAAGAATGCAAAAAAGTCCAGGTGATTTGCAACTGAAAAATAATATTGTGGGGTTTGCGTTCATGCTCACTGATTAATGAATCATAGGGTTGTCTAATATATTATAAAATCACTCACCTTCAGCTTCTGTAACTACATAGAGAGAAAACTCTTCAGCATCATTCTCAACCTGTTCAAAGAAAAATGATCAAATAAGAGTAATCAGAAAAAAGTAGAAGCACAAAAAGATTATGTGGGATGAAAATGAAAATAACATTGCCATAATATCAAAAAACTGTAATGCCTTAATTATATTATTATTGCTCATATTTCCTACTAGAGAGTGAACACGTATTTGTTTAAGAAAAAATAGAGATACTACAATTTCAATAATTCAAACATCAAGAAAGATCAGGGTACTTATTGAAGAAAGAACAAAAGAAAACGTTTCAGCAAAATTCTTTTTCTTAAAAGTGTCTTGAGTTTATGGTCCAAATCTTGCATTTGTTTTTTAATTATTCAGAAAACATGGTTCAGGTAATTGCACTGATTTATCTCTTGCAACTACAAACAATTCTATACAAAACCAATTTATTATTTTTAGAAAATAGATAAAAATATGATGAATACAAAATACAGACTAGACAAAAACTATACAATCAAAATGTGAGCAATTTATGATTATTTCATTAACCCTTTGGTGACGGACCCTTTAAAAATCATTCCTTCAAGAACGATGACTTATTGGTTGCTATGACAATAAAAAAATGCATTCAAAAAAACAAAATTCTAATACAATACTTGCTGTACCATAGCCCAAAAAAATCCTTCCTGGGCTAGGAATACAAGGAGAAAACGATCGAGAAAGAGTTAGAAGCCAGATGTTTCAAAACATACACAATGCCCGGTAATGTGTAGTAGTAGTACCATTGGAAAATCACTCAGATTATTCTTTATATACATTTGTCCCCAACGGTCAGGAATGATGACCCAATCATCCCAGCCAGGAGAGAAAATGGGAGAAGACAAGTTAAATGAAAGCATATGTATAATATAAATGTATATATAAATATTTTATGTATTGTATACAGAAATGGTAGAGGCCGTAGAGTAATAGGCTTATTACACCACTTGGAGAGTGATCAATAACTATTATATATAGAGAAATATTTGGCTAAATCTTTTTGTGTATTTTCATTGCTTAATAAGCTTTGTTTTGTTTATAGAATGTTTTTTAAAAAGAATGTAACAAAATGCCATTTTTTACTGTTGAGTCCATATTTGGTAGTACTGCACAATATGCAAATTGCAATTAATAGGTATTATCAATAAATAAATATGCATAAATGGAACCAAAAACAGTGCAGTTGGTTAGCTTATTTATTAAGCTTTAAAATGATATATAACATGATAGGTATAATAAACCACAAGTTACATTTGTTGGAATAGGCAATGTTGAAAAGAGGGAATTTTGGGGCAGTCACCAAAGGGTTAAATGCAATAAACCCCTTATCAACTTGCAATTCAACCCAATCTAAACACAAACCTAATTACTATGTGTTTCATTACAAGCACATATTGACAAGAGGGAAATATACATACCTAGCAAAACATTTTTTGAGAAGTATATTGCCTTTTCAAATGAAGTATCATATCAATCTTTTTTTAAAAATCCATTTCATATTTATATATTAATGGTCACCTCTTAATTTTTAAAAATATCAGCTTTTACAAAAAATAAACAAAAAATAAAAACATGTTAAACAAACACCACTGTTTTCAACGGGGTCAGCAAATAACTAAAACAAAACAGAGAAAGAAAAGGAAATGAAAATACCAACCTTGAATTTCTCAAGGAGTGTCCTAATCACATGTGGGACGGTCATAGAGTTATTCACAGTGACACTAGTACAGCTACCAATCACTGGAGTGAACACTCGTGTCTGCAGATGTAAAACAAAGCAGTAAAAGACAATTCAATAGTATAAAGTTAATCTAAATACAAAATATCAGAGTTAGTTGATACACATTGAGACTTACTATATGTAGTACTAAGTATTATTTTCTTCTATACTGATAATTATTTTTGCTAATACAATGATGAAAATTTACAAATACAACTGGTTCAAAAGTTATTAACAGTTTAAATTTAAAAACAAAGTTTGTCTTAATCTTTTTACTGATATATGTATAATAGACCTAAAGAGTTGAAAAATGGCATTTAAGGGCTTCCTAGTTTATTCCCCCCCCCCCTCACAGTTTATTCACTAAATCATGCTTGCATTTCAACAGAATATGATTCACTATTCATTATTTACTTCACAACTGCTGAATTTCATTAGTGGGTGAAATATTTGATTGCTTATAGAAACTAGTATGACTTTTAGGCATATTAGGCTGAATATGCCAGTGCTTTGTGACAGCTTGGAAGCACCATGTGCAGAAAACACTACCTAAGCGAAGAGGAGATGAGCATTGAATTACTACAGTATAATTGTAAGCACATGAAAATATGGAGTAAGATCAACACCAAATAGCTCTGGTGCACAACTAATCCACTGGTGGTTAAGGAAAAACGTTACATAAACACATATATACAGTTGACCTGTCCACAACAGCCATTTATCACAGAACTAATGCCCTTGCAGATGACAGTGAAATATGCAGTCAGTCTTATCTCTTTCATGCTTTTAGGCCAGATTTCAATGAAAGAAAGCAAATTATTTTTATGATTCTTTTTAACCAAGTCCTTTTTGCATACATTCCTTACAATGCCTCTTTCAATCTTACAGTATAATTTTTTTAAACTACAGCCACACCTTTGGGAACTACAATGATTCATACTTCATATATTTTTTTCAAAGATGTAAAAAGGTTCAATTTTGAGGCATTGCATTTCTCAAATAATACTTGGTGCATAAATATTTTAAAATTTGGCACATGTAATTTTTTCGTGCCATTTCGGAGGTAAAATTAATTATATAAAGTTGTTCAACATGAAATGGCAGATTTATTTAAATAAAATTGGACAAATTAATCTTTTAAAAAAGAATTATTCAATCAATATTTTCTAGTTTCCTTTATACATTTATTCACCCTGGTAACAAGTCAACAATTTCCTTCCTAAAGGATGTAAGAAAGTGGTGCAGATGCTTGAAATAATCATAATCCATTAGGGAGATGTCAGGTGAATAGGCAGGGTGCAATAAAATCTTCAACTTTAGTAACATTATTTCTCAGCATTAGGGCAGATGTTATCATGCAGCAAAATGACATTTTCTTATCAAATTTTAATTTTAATTTGTGTTGCTTTTTATTACAACTCCCAGATCATCCCTTTCTTTTCACCAAAGTGGGTCTTATTCAAGTTTTGAATGCACTATTTCAAGCTGGTCTACATATCTATATGTATTCTTTGTCAATTTGAAAGAACCTATGATGTATCAAACCACCAAACATTCATTATAACCTTCCAATGATGATAATGCGATTTCATTTGATCTTTTCACTTCTCATCTGCCCCCAGCCATTATTTCTGATACAAAATCCATTTTTCATAAGTGATATGATGGGGGGAACAAAGCAAAAACTCTCAGGATCAATTTCATAATATTTAATGTTAAGGCCTGCATACTTGTTCCTCATTTATTTAAAAATTGATTTATTGAACATTTTTACTTATCAATTTCTCTTAAATGATTTGAAAATGGTTCCAATTAATACATTCAAGTTTGCAGAAAGTTTTGAATTTTTTAAAATCATTTTCCACCACAGCCTTCAAATTTCCATCATTGACCGATGGTTTTGGCTGACCTCTCTCAGTTTTATAAACTGAAATCCCTACTTACAAATTCTTGAAACCAAAGTTTTACTGTTTGCTCATTGATAACATTGTGTCCAAATGCAGAATTTATATTCCTTGCAGCTTCTTGTACAAGTATAAAATGTGAAAATCATAAGTTGTTTAAAATTAATTCAAATTTTAATGGAAATAAATCTTAAAATGTAAACAAATAATTTTAAATTTCCATAACTAATAGGATAATTAACTTATTATTTTTAAAAAAATTGATTTCTCCATCCTCTTGTTTAGCAAAAGCTAAAGTGTTTTTTGGAGGCCAGTCTTTTTTGTTAGATACAGATTTATTTTTGTCCAATCAGAAGTAATTCATATAGATTTATGATGTGCTTTCAATTGTGACTGCAATTGTAAGCAATCAATGTCATTGCACACCATATACTAGTACCCTACTGTTTATTTGGGTAAAATTATGTGCAGATAATACAAAAATTCATTTGTAATTATCATAAACATCAAATCCAGTGAGAAATGATAGATATAGTACCAACTGTGCCAGTTGGAATAACTCTTGTTAGGATATAATTTACAACTAAGAAAAAGTTAATGGCAGAAATTTAACATTCCAAGTATCAACACTAAAATACACTAATTGGACTAAACTGATTCTGATATTTCATCAAGCCAGTAAATCTATATTAATTATTGCAGATGAAAACGACAAATACTTACATCATAATTATAAATGTGACCATTAATGGAGGCTCTTTTCCATTTATTTGGGCGGTCAGCTCTGTATGCAACTGTGTTGGACTTGCGTATGTTCCGCCGCCGGACAACTCCATCAGAACTTGGAATTATCAGGCTATCATCAAGCCCATATCTCTTGGGGGAGGCTGATGGTGATTCCGATGACTATTAAGAAAACAGAAATGATGTAACAACTTTTTTTTTTTTTAAAGGGGAGGGGGACATTTAAATGGTCAGCAAAAGTCGACAAGTGAAAAAGCCTGAAAAATTATATATCCAACCTCCTAATAATTTTTATTCATTTTTTAAAAAAATAATTCAAAGAAGGTTCCCGAGAAAGGACACTTTCTATAAATGCATTTATTATTATTATTATTATTATTAAGAACATTTTTTAAATTTATAAAACTTCCATGTCACAGGAAAATAATCTGAAAAATTGTTAATGAGGTACTGGACCTTTTCAACCAAATTATAAAATGGAGATGTTGGTTTACTTTGTCAACATTTCAAATATCAATTCTTTATCAAGAGCCATGTTACTGTTTTCATCCATAGATGCTTAAGTTATAGTTACATAGAAGTAATACAAAAATGGATGATGTTAATACATAATTAACAAAAATTAAGAAAAAATATAAAATGTAATAGGAGGTAAGATTTTACAAATGAAAAACTCATGAAAAGGAATTAAGTTTTACTCAAATAAAATGGTTAAAAAATGTATGAGCTTATACATTATACACACATACATTTATTCATAGAAAATAGTGCAAAAATATACAAATAAAGTTTTGAAAATTTTCAGGAAGAAGTAGTCAAAGCAAATTGAAGAGAGAAAAGAAAACAATTCACACAAAGAAATTTCTTTCATCAACAAATGAAAATTTTAACACCAACAAGCAAAGGCAAAAACTAATGGCAATAGTGAGAATGTTTACATGCTAACAAAAGGTGCATCAATATACATAGGTACAATTTATTTTGTATTTTGCTCAGAGATACAAATTGTATTTAAAAGAATCCATCAACCAACTAATATTCATTATGAAAATCAAAGGACTTTGTGCATATATTTTTAATTTTAATTTTTTTTTTTTTTTTAAAAAGGTATGGTTCATTGGCTAAAATAATAACTAAACAGTCAAAACAGGAGTCAGGCTATCTTTCTTGTTTTTTTGTTAAATGAAAATACGCAAAACAGGAGTCAGGCTATCTTTCTTGTTTTTTGGTTAAATGAAAATACAATTTCTTAAAATCTTTCATTTTTTCCCTCGTTAATGTTTTGTCAAAGTTATTTATTTTGGCCGAACAATGCAGAGAACATTGTTTTAAGTTTGATTTAAAATCTCTTTAAAATATTTTCTGGAAAAAGAACTAATGTGATGTTAGTAAACAAAAAATGCATATAGTGTATTATCAAAAAAAAGCCACCTAATGAACAAGGTAATACACATTTTTCCCAAGTTTTCTGTGTAAAGCTAACAGATTAGAAATATGCAGTAATATACACATTTTTCAAGGATACAAAGTGAAACTCCTGGGAGGATCTGACAATAATTTCTAAGTTATTTGATTTCTCTCACCTGTAAAAATAGTTTGTAATTCAAAATGAAAATGTTGAAAAATAAAAAAATATATAAACTTTGAAGATGCACAACTATGAATCATAATCCTCTAAATTACTTTTTTTTGAATTTCCATCTCCAAAATAAAAATTCAACAGCGACATCCTGCCTCAGCATTCCAAAACAACCCTTCTTATGACACCGACCTAAAGAAGACTAGGGTACAACGGCCGAAACGTTGTGTTCAAAAGATGAATAGAGATGAGGACAACAGTGCGAAAACACTTATACATAAAGATTTTTCAAGTTAGGTAAGATTTAGCGTTACCGATTAAACAACACCATTTCAGCATAGGCCTTTTCTGCACCAGACTATTCAGCCCCGAGACCTTTCAGCGCAAATATAGTTTCAAAACTACTAGCAATGCTAGCCAAGACGTACTCCGTCCACCCATGACCACTGAGTAATTCATGCTAAATATTTTTGAATATTAAAAATAACATACAAAATTGTCCTAAAATTCAGCTATAAAAATGTATCATTCTAAAAATCTTTAAAGATCGAATACATTAAATACATAGTTTTAATTTGATCAACAGTTTATTTAACCAAAACAAGGATAAAAAACAATTTCAAATAAAAAGTTTATGTAATCAAAGTGAAATCAATTTTTTTTTTTTTTTTTTTTTTTTTTTTTTTTTTTACAAAAAATAAGTAAATACATAGTTTTATTCAGAAATAGCCAATTTCGCCGATTCGGCATAAAAATCATTGTAAGATTAAAAATCTTTTGCAAAATAAGTACAAAAAGACAAATGAAAAAAAAGAAAACAAGCCCAGCATTACATTTATTGACAAAGGTTTAAAAAAAAAAAAAAAAAAAAGATTTTGGGGTTGTATTTTAGTAATTAATTAATATATATATATTTAATTTTTCATTTCATCTGGTTTTATTTACCTGTTGTGTGTCATGTGTAAAAATAAATAAAGGGAAGCCATTGCATTTAGCTCATTTGGCTAAAAAAGCAATAAAACATGCTAATTGAGCAAACCTAATGTTAATTAAAAAAACATGAAGATCAGTCATTATTATTAATTTTTGACTACTATGTAAAAAATTAAGATGAAGGATCTTAATTTTTTTAAAAATTAAAACTTAACTCAGTTGCCCCACGGCAGTTAGTAAACAGAAATAAGTTTTACTAATTCTACTACAGAAACCAAAACATTAAATATAGATAGGGAGATCAGGTTTAGAACTTTAAAAAGGTAATTTTAAGCTTCTTTTCTTTTCTTTTTTTCTCCACACTGCTTATTTAAATCTATACGTATAAAAGCCAAATGGGTATGTTTGTATGTTTGGTTGTCTGTTACCAGACACATCCTAAAACTCATAAGGGACTGGTCCACATGGAATACATTGATACAGCTAACAAAGAATAAACAGGTGAGTAATAAAAGAAATGAGACATGCTGCCTCCATAACAACAAAGAACACTGATCAAGGTCTACAGATAAACTGTGTCTGTCAATGGAACGCTGAAAAGAG
>VCCN01000158.1:2628337-2638470 GCA_006491835.1 Architeuthis dux | reverse complement strand
AAAATAAAAGATTGATTTATTTTTTGTTGATAATTTTAAAAATAAGGTAGGTTCTACAAAATGCTACCTTTTGGCGCTTAAACGTCCACGCTGGAATGGCCATGGTTGACAGGGCATAGTGCTTAAACAGCGTCGCCGAACTGGGCCTTTCAGAGATTTTTCCTATGTTGATGATAACTGGTTTCTTTTAGTTTTTAATTATGTGTAACCATTTGGCATTCCTGATGGAGATTAATGAAAGCAAAACTTTACAAACTTGGTATGATATAAGGGCAACAACATTCAATTTGGAGATATTTTACACATCTACATGCTCTTTCATCCTTTAATGCAGGGTTTCTCAAACTTTTCGCATTTACAGAACCCCTGAGACAGTGTCAAAAAATCTTTTTGGAACCTAAAAGAGCGAGATATATATATATATATATATAGTTCTACCATCCCTTTGAAGGAGGAACAGGACAGTACAGCTGTCTGCAACTTTAAGCACAGATTCTAGACACTCCAACATGAGCAGATGGGCGCGGACTATGAAGGTCTGCTACCCCCTGAGGAGGAGTGACCTGACAGTATAGCACCCTGAGCATATTCAAGCCCAGGTCAAAATCACACCCCTGAGAAGAGAGGAAAAAAGCTCTGTCTACTTATTAATTTTTAACAGTATAAGTCCATATTTCCTCTCCTTGCCCGCATGCTTTCAGCCAATGATAACCCCTCTCTTGTGTGTTAGCGAACAATGAAAAATAAGTTCATCAACAAACAACAAACGTCAACAATTTGCAGGCAAATGTTAGTAGTGGCAGTCAAAAGGACTGAAATTAAAATTTTAGCATGAATATGAAGGTAGTAAGTTCTGGTTTACCTGATGTCTACACACACACACACACAATTTATATTTATTAAGGCACTCGCTACAGATTGACAGTCTGTTTCAGGACAATGACTGAGGAACCAATTAAAAAAGTAATAAGCTACATTAATTATATTCAGCGTTATATAAATTTGATTTTCTTTTTAATCATTAAACTGGGGAAAACAATTGAACTTAGCATAAGAATTTATAAAGATTTTTCAACCATTTTCAAGACTTTTAGAACAAAATTTCATAAGAAGGTAGGTACAGCAGACTAGGGAAAGTGATGTACGTTTCAATTGACAGCTACTTTCAACTGGAGCAGATGTAAGTTCACATAGTCCTTTGAAGTTTGGTTGGCTGTATCCAATCGCAATAAATATCAAACGAATTAATGTTGGCAATACCACACACCAGTAAGTGTAAATGGATTTATTCTGGCTAGTCATAAAATATTTACAATTCAATGCTTAAGTAAAAAAGTTTTTATACAGTAGAGTAAATCTCTAAACTTCTGTATAAAAAAAAGTCAGTTTTTAAAAAAGAATTTTCCAAAAGATATTGAAAGATTTTTTCAAGATTTGGCCTAGATAACGATGAAAGAGAAAGCTGTATTAAATTTGAGCAATTAGTCTTACAAGCCTTTCATGAAAGAATGAATAGTAAAATTAATTAAAAGAAGAAAAAAAAAATTTTTCTACCAGAAAACATTTTCTTTGTTAATTTTAATAGTTCAGCTGTAACTTAAGGAGGGGGGAATTTAAAACCCACTTTTTTGTGCATGAAATCTAAAATATCACAAACAATAATAAAAATTGACAGGTTGATGAAAAATAAATTTCTTAAAACATAACTCCAATCATAATTAACACGGGAAGTTCCTTTTCCACACATTTTTGCTATTCTGACATTTTTAGAACTATAATCTTTTAAATATAAACATAAAAAATGATTTTTTTAAAGCTCAACGTCAAGTGTTTTTGATGATTGCATGTTCCTATGTAATATTGATTGAGTAAAAACAATGATATTGCACCTCTTAAACTTCAATAATTTCAAATAAAATATAAGGGAAGTAAACGGATCAATTTTGATTTCACTGCCCAAGTTCATAGTCAGAATGATTCAAGGCAGCAGATATTTCATTCAAAGAAATGCCCCCAGTGGCTGATGAAAAAAAGCTACCAAAAGCAAATTCTGGAGTGTAAAACACTGTGATGAAGTGCAAATTGACAAGAGGAAGTCAAATTATGGTACAACACAAACAAGACAGCAAAAACAATAAGGTGGATTAGTGAACAAACTGAAGCATAACTCAGGATTGGTGAATAAGTGATGGATGAAGGTACAAACAAAAGTGGGTGGTCATTTGTACACATTTGGTACCTCAAACTCAAAGCCAGAAACAGAGTGTCCAATAAGTGGACTCAGGAGCAAAGAATCATTTTTGGAATAATCAAAATAATTATCATCATAATCTTCATCACAGAAGTCATCAATAAAATTGTCAAACTGAAAAGAAAAAACAAATGGCGTGAAAAAGCAAAAAAAATAGGAGAAATAAATAAACTGAAAGTTGATTTTTTTTAAGCTTGTGATGGCAATTAAATAAAATACAAAGCAGAAAAGAGGGGGGGAAAAAATCCAAAATTAAGCTGGTATAAAGCAAGTAGAAGAAAAAAATGCTTAAAGCAACAACAGAAATGCTATCAGAATGACACAGACTAAGACAGAGAATGACACAGACTAAGACAGAGAATGACACAGACTAAGACAGAGAATGACAGAGAATGACACAGACTAAGACAGAGAAAGGGAAAAAAATCAGTTTTATGTTTCTAGCAAAGTCATGCAATGTTTTGTTTTTTTTAATTGTAAATTAATTTGTTTTTAATAATACATATGTCAGTTTCTGGAGGATGAATGAATAAATTTGAAAACAGAAAGTAGTTCTGTATATCTTCTCAGGCAAAATTTAAGTTTATAAATCAGGTATGAACTTTGAGGCTAAATTTCCAGAGTATCCAAAATAGTTTTGGTTTGCTAAATTAGAGAAATACATATATATATATATATCTATTGGCAACACTGCATGTCACTATCAAATGTTTGATACAATGGATTGCCATAACAATGTGAGACTTGGAATTAGTTTGACTTGACTCTCCAAATCAAAACTCTCCAGCTAACTTCACTCAACTGCCAACCATTTACACACCCTGGCTCTCAGCTGAACAAAAGTGGCAAGAGATGACAAGTAGCAGTGCGAGTAGTCTTCAATCAACTATCCAACAAAAACAAATAAAAAACATGCCACACCAGCCATTAAATGAATCACTGTAGTATGTCTGGTATGTCTACAAGGTGTACTCATGCCTTTTTGCAAAGTTCTATGCCAAAAAGGTGTGTAGCACTGATACAAGATTGAAAGAGTCCAAAAACACAAAAAATAAGGAGGGGGGGGGGGATTATTTTCAACAAAAAAAGAAAGAAAAAAAAAGTTTTTAGAAGATGTCTAGTATAGTACTCATGTGAATTTGCAAGCACCAAATGGTGTGTCCGGTAGTACGAACACAAGATTTTTTTTTTAAAGTTTAAAAAAGAAAAAAGAAATTTCCAAAAATGCAAAACAATTTTTTGAAAGATGTCTAGTGGTGTACCCAGGCGAATTTGAGAGGTTCTAGACCAAATAGTGTGTCTGGTAGCACTCATGAGATTTAAAAAGAAGTCCAACAAAAAATAAAAACACAAAAATTCCATTAAATAAAAATTTTTTTTAAAAATTAAAAAAAAAGTTTTTAGAAGATCTCTAGTGGAGTACTCATGCGAATTTGCAAGGTTCTATGCCAGATGCTGTGTCTGGTAGCACTGACACAATAAAAACAACCAAGTGAAAAGGGAAGAATACCTCGGCAACTTGCTTTTGTTTGGTCGATTCGGTGATCAACAACTATTCCTTTTCATGGCTGAAATTTGTATATTCTATACCATTATTGTATCTATATTTGTATCATAATTTAGGTTTATCAGATAAGATTTTCATAAAGTCAGTCATATGAAGAGCTGGTTCTGCAATCTCCATTCCCTATAAAATCCAAAACACATAGAGAAGTGGATAGATAGATAGATAGATAGATAGATAGATAGATAGATAGATAGATAGATATATAATAAAAACAAGGTGTAGGAGTGATGAATGATAAAATCAGTGAGTACATAGATAACCACATTAAGTGGATTTGAAAACCCTTGCTAGGTGGGTGTATGTTTTTGTCTGTCAAAATGTTAATAAAACATTGTTTACCAGGGAATGTGGAATGGAGTTAGGGTGAAGCTAGCCAAGAAATGATTGAGTAGATGACAAGGGCCATAATACAAGGAAACAATTAATTATATATCCCTAGCAACCATGCACTATATAATTAGCAGAATGGGCAGAAAGAAAGATCTAAAACGTACTGATACATCCTCCTGCACATAACATGGCATTTAGATAAAAAAAAAAAGTGAAGGAATTCTTGTAACTGTTAACAGGCCTATAAGTGGCTCTGCATAGAGACACACCACTAAATATCCTGTCACATTAACCCATTGCAGTGTTACTTCTTGTGTCTGAGAAAATCTGAATATTCCATTTTCAAAGATAAATGACAGTATGCCACAAATCATCAAGCTATCTTTCAGCAGCAGGGTATGGGCATAGAGTTTTAATTTATTTATGACCCACCATAAAACTGGAAGGGTGATTTTCTTTTCAGTGGGATTGGCTATATGATTACAGTAAAATACTGTACAAAATATCTGTACAGGATCTGTCCCAGTGTTACGAACGCCTGATTTACGAACAACAAGGAACTGCCCTTAAAAAAAGATTTTTTTTAAATTGAGTTACAGACAGCGGTTTGTTATCAAAATATGTAAATTTCCTAATGACAAATTTTAAAGAGTTTTACCAAGTTTATATTGTTTACACAAATAATTTTTATATGGGAATATATCTATTTAAAACATGTCCTGGTGTTATTCGAAAAGATTTACTTACTGGTTCACGTTTTCAAATTAAATGTTATTTATTTATTGTATTTTAATAGTTTTCTTCTGTGGTTACATTTTTATTATTATTATGACAATGAAAAACTTGGATGCTTTTCAAAGCTTTATTCAATTAATTATATAGTTACAATTTATTTTCTTTAGTTTAGTTTAACAGTTCATCCACGTGGTCCATACTACAGAGTGTAGCGGACCAAAACTAGATTATCTTTGGTCCTTAATTAAAAACAAAACAATAAAAATAAAGGTGTTGTTTTAACCAAGCCTCAATGTATACACTCAGAACAATTCAGAAAAGATAAATAAGTTGAAACTGCAGTGGGCTACTCATTAACCCAGAATTCCAACAAGCCCATATTGGAGACACAATGAAAATTCTTTCGCAAATATATAAAAACCAAACCCAGGATACTAAATAATGAGCGATAAATCTTCTGTCAAATCCAGAAATCAATCGGTCTAAGAAAACACACCAGGACTAAGGTGAAATTCTGTTCATTCCCTGATAAACGATTTCTTTCTGTTATCCGACCACACACCATACCCTATTCAATAAATACAAGCACACACAACAATCTTTGTTCAGTGTTGCATCTGCGCCTCGCAGAATGCGGATTGCAAGCTGTTTCACTTGGCAGCATGCACACATTCTTTCCACCAAGTTCAACATATGTGCTGAAACACACACGTATACATACAAACAACAGTATCTTTTTATATCGACTTTGAACAGTTAACCTTCTATGTAAAATACTTCAGATGCATTCTTCCTCTAGCAAAACGATCTGTAAAAACATATTTCTTCTCCACTAATGAGAACTTTACCAATCTATCTACAGCTAACTGTAACGGTCTTATCTTGTGCTCTTTCTAATAAATATATCTCTTGTTAAATTATATCACATCTGCATTTGCATCATTAATGCAACCGTGCATATTTCTCTTGTCATTCAAATGTTGCATACAACATTATTTTTGTTACAACCACAGAAACAGACAGTGAAAGAAAGAACTAAGGAATACATTCTCTCTCCTTACTTTGCTTAATAAATAAGCAGCAGCCACAGTCCCTTAAGGCCAGGGCTATTACTTTAGCCATAGCTGCTACTATTACTACTACTACTACTTCTACTACTACTAAATCGTTACATTTCTATCTAAACTAAGAATTGAACTTAATGTTAAATGTTAAATATTAAATATTAATATGGTAATGTTAAGTTTTAGGTAATACCAATGGAGTCAGATTGTAAATAAACATAACGAATTTAATCCACCTTGTTACAAGATAATCATAGCGTCATATATACACACATACAGAACCAGAAGATCAAGACCAGCACTTCCACTTAATACACTTGTTCAATGTAAACAATCCAAACAGAATGAAAATAAAAGGTACTTGTACGTAATATTATTATCATTATTGTTTCTTTAATGTTTATGCATAGAAAGGTAATATATACACTATATACTGAGACAAATTTGACTAACTGACGCTAGATATGCACTGTATGTAAGTGTTCCGACTTACGAACAGTCCTAGAAATGGAAATAGTTCGTAACCTGTATATTTCTTTGTAATAAGTTTTTGTAGTAAGTGGATTAATTCCAGATAATCTTTAAATATTTACAATTCATCCATGCTTATTTATTTCAATCTTCTACCAAAATTTTCTTATGAGGAATAAAGCATTTTTTTCCAGAAGTTTAGAGTATACTGTAAATAAAAAGATTAAAATTTTAAGCATGAAAAATCCCAGCCATAATTAAGCCACAAAGATAATTTTTTCACATTCTCCCAATTCTGCCCAAGGTTCATGTTGTAAATTGGAGGTAATGGTAATTGTTGGCCTTACAGATGTAAAATATGGTAGTTGAACACAGCATACAAAGGCTCCAAAAAGTATAACTATACAACATATTGATCAGAACACACACACAACAATGAAGTTAACAGCCATTAATTTCTTCTTTATCTGAATATTGTGCACCATGTTTAGGTATGACAGAAGCAGTGCATCTGATGTGCCAAACTGTCGTTCGTAATTTCTTTTTGAGTCACATCCAGAGATATTTGACAGTCTGACCCCTACTTTGAGAATCTCTGGTTTAGTGGATAAAAGCATTGGTAAATGCATCTAGATATCTAATGGTCAATAGTTCAATTCCTGGTTCAGGTAGTGAAAGATATACACCCTGGTTCAGTATAACAAGCTTAAATGGCAGATTAACTAGGAAAGATTAACTGATACCAGATATCGCCTTCCATGGACACAGGAATGAGAATAATCTACCGCCATGAAAGGGTTGGGTTCAGATAAAAATTTCCACAAAGTTATCAAATACAACAGACACGTGAAGAAAGCCGGAAGGTACAATGGCCAAAATGTGATGACTAACAATACACTAGTCAGGATAGATTACTTTATAAATGATTTTTACCTGTTATTTTTTTAATTTTGTTTAAATAAATTGGAATAAATGGAATGAATGATTTCATTTGGTGAGTATTGTTGGATAAAATTCACAAAAGTGTCATCTCTTGTAAAAGGATAGGGAGAGAGTAGGGCTAAAACAACAACCTATACAATATTTTTTATCAATAAAATAAATGTGTAATCACAGTACAGATCAAAGAGAAAAAAAAGTGATTATCCATACTTCTAGATCTTTACCCTAGCCTTGTTACTACCCCCCCCCAAAAAAAAAACATTCATTATAAAACACACAATGAAAATCTAGTCATAAACTTTTCTTGATAATAGAATTATAAATTTGGCACTTAAAATCTACAAGCTCTTTGCAGCACACAAGATGTTTATAATAGGAGGTTTGTTGTTTAAGCTTTCGTTTTTGGTACCAATTATGTAGTCACAATGTGTTTTCTACATAGTTTAGTTGGTATTAGGTCAGTCAACTTCAAAACAAAAACAAAATCATTTATTCTTATATTGCAAATATAACACTCGCACACTAACATTGTACAGAAGCAGCCATTTTTATATGTAAAATGAAATTAATTTTAGATAAACGTTATCTAATTTCTTAAAGAATTTAGTAAGTTCCACCACAAATTCCTAAAGACACTAAAATTCCAATATAAAACTTATGCAAATTTTGTTTATACAAGTCCAATTTTATAGAGAAAAGAAATAAATAAAAAGTACTTCCCTGACAAGATTTTTGCTACTTTAAAAATTTAAAAATATTGCATTTCTTATAGAGTTAAATATCTCCTGACAACTTTAGTCACATGTTTGAAAATGTCAAAGTTCTAAATAGGGTTAGGATGGAAAATAAATAAATAAATGGAACCTAGTGCAAAGTATTATCTGTGTCACAGAACCGATACTAACTACCCACTCTTTCTGCTTAACAAGGTCATGCTGAGTTGGTAAAACTAAAAATACAAGATGAATTATCTCCAAGTTTCCTGTTATTTTCAGTATTCTTATCAATGAATTACATACTTAAATACTGGCTGGTCTAAGAAAAAATGAAAAAAAAAACTAAATGAATAAAATTTTAAAAAAAAGCAGTTATTCTTTGAATAGTCATAGTAGTAGCTTATAAGAATGTAATATGAGTTGTATAAAAGCAAAAATAACAATCCAGTTTAAAGAAATGAGGCTCTTCAAAGTTCTAAGATAAAAACAGAATGCTATAAAAACTAAATGTGTGATGTCTATGAATGAAAGCAAACAGTTCTTATAAATGGGAGATGATGTCTATTCTCAGTCTTTGTTTATGACTCTCTTGATAAAATTTCCTCAGAATATTATAGAATTTTTCTGGGAACTTATTTAAAGAATGCATATTCTGGTTTAGACAGATATGCCTCAGACTCCTCGGCTACTTATGTGTATGTTAATAGATAAACCGTGATTTCCTTCATAAACTGCTTAGTAAGAACTTCAGTTCAACTGATGTTTCTGTTAGGCAAGAGACATACAAAATTAACTCTGCCAACTATAATTTTGATGCACCCTCAAAAATTTACATGCAACCAATCAGTATTTGATTTGCTATCCATGAAAGTCTAAAAACCAAGTCTTGATTTCTCAAAGATTTGTTACATTCTTTTATCTAATGTACAAGCTGGAATAAAATATATGATGTGACCAGGAATTATTACTTATATACACTGTTGTGTCTGGCTTACAGATTATTATAGTTTCACATCGGAGGATCACTGTAACTTTAAAATTATTTTAAACCGGTATCTCACTCTTGTAGGGGGAAAAAAGTAAACATTGTAGAGTAATATCATTAAAAAAAAAAAATTTTTTAAAAATAAAAAAAAATAAAATCATAGCACAAAAATAGAGATAATTACAATAAACAAATCTATAAAAAAATTTGTTCAGTCAAAAATTAAACCAGTAATTTTTGGGGCTCAAATTATAACAAAAGATAACGCAGGTTCTGCTCTGCCACTGCAAACAAAACTCTCATGGAGAGGCAGGAGTTTTTAACGATACACTTTGCTGGTCTCTCTGTTCTCATGTTCGTATTTAAGCACAAATATAATGTGGTCCCCTATGCCGACAGTATGAAATCAAATAATGGATCGGCATAGGGGACCACATTATGTTTGTGCCTAAATTACGAACGTGAGAATAGAGAAACCAGCAAAGTGTACAACAAAAGATAGCTAAGGTAAAACAACCACAGCTAGGAAAGGGCGGTAAGGGAAAAAAATTAACATTAAAAACAATAAATAAAAACTATTTACCTGCAAGTCTGTAGTGTCAACTTCCAATCCATTGCCAATGGCAGCATAGTAACTATGTCTCCATGAAGCAATTGGGGGTACAGGAACATCATCACAATGTTTCAACTGAATAGGTATTGTCACTTGCCAATATATCCGAAGCGGGCCTTCAATTATATCTTCTCCATTTATCTAAAAAAAAAAAAATGTGTAAATAAGAATATATAGGCTGTTTTATTTATTGAAACGGATTACCTCATGAGTAAACTTAATGAAGAATTTTTTTAAATGTTTGGAGATGAACAAAAAGTCTTTTGGTTTTCAAAATTCAGTTCGAACAAGCTAAAGAGAAGTAACTGGTGGTCAGCTAATTTTTGCTACAAGATTATTACGAGAAAAAAAATTCCAATAGTTTGAGGAAAAGTCTAATTAAGCTCTTAAACTTATCTGATACAATCATGTTGCACTAATTTAAATCTTTGTTCCAGTACTTTTTGAAAAATTGTCACG
>VCCN01000158.1:2562875-2615639 GCA_006491835.1 Architeuthis dux | reverse complement strand
ATAAAAACAAGCCCCCCCCCCAAACAACCTTTAACCCACGCGAATCCTTTTGCCTTAGAGAAGAATCAAAATACGCATGCGCAGTAAGGAACACAAGACTTTTTTTTACGAATTTCAAAATATTGGATTTTCAATTTATGCCATGCGTCAGATGTGAAAGGATTGGAAGATTAAGGTATGAACAATTCAGTTCTAAAGTAGATTATATATTTGCGTAAACTGGGGTTTTACTTTGTTTTTATAAACAAACTAAAGACTTAAAATAAAAAAATCAGCCCACCCCCTCCTATGTTGGCTGAACGAAGGCAGGAATGAATGATTTTTGACAGGAAATTTTAGTACTTGCTGCTTCTTGGGGAAATATTTATTTGTAAAAAAAAAAAAGTTCCAATTATGTCAAGTAATTGAGTGAAGCATAGTAAAAAAAAAAAATGCGAAACAAAATGAGATTATCAGCCTTTTCTTTTGGAGTTCTTTCTTTTTTTTACATATAAAAGCTAACTTCAGGCTTTTATTTTAATTTTATTCCTCAGCAGACGACATTTTTCTCAATTTAACGAATGGAAATAAACTTTTCTGTTGATCTGCTTTTTTGTGCATTTTATTAACAGCAGTACCGTTGAGTTTCTTTTGTAGATGAATGCTAAAAAAGTTAAGTAGAGTTATTTAAATTGGATTTAGCTCTTTAACAGCTAAAGTCTTTGAAAGACTCTTTTCAAGTTAATGGTTTCGTTTATTAACACAAAATGAGCAACTTAATATTATTCGTTTAAAACTACAATCGATGTAGTAACGTTTTTAGGTTAATTGATTAGAAAAATGCTCCATAAAAACATGGATAGAAGTGTTAAGTAGCTAATAATAGAAAAAAAAATATTCTTACCTAAAGTTCTTGGAGAAGGTTGACCGACTTAAATCAAAATATCCAGGTAAAAACTCTTTGCATGTTAATGACCCTTCTCAAAACTATAGACAGTCTCCAGGTATTAGTTTGCAAATATGTTCTTCTTTTTTTTTTATAACCCATATACACAAGTCTTTTCCCCAACTACTTTTCTGAAAGCAGCCAGGCAAGGAACTGAGGGTGGTAGCCGGGGTAAGTCACATGATATGTCAGTTGGCTACCTGTGCGTATTCATACTGTTATTGTGATGCCCAGGCATCGAAATTGTTCATGCTATACATTCTAATCTAAAAGCAGGAGACTAAAAATGGCATTATCCCGAAGAAGGTTCCCACCTCACCCACTTACGGGCAACCAACGTTATCTTATCAGCTGTAGTAAAGAAGAAAGAAACAGATACCTGCAGTTTTTTTGCTTGCAGTGCACACTATAAGGAGCAGAAAAACCATTGATAGGCCAGTTGAAGAAGAACAAAAAAGGTCTCGAAAGACACGTGAGTAGGTTATTAAACATTTTGGCAATCCTACGTGTTGTGATCGCAAAAGTTTTAACGATTTTCGAAATTGACTACGGATGCACGAAAAATACAAAGTTGATTGCAACTGATCAAACATTAAAACCAAGTAGTATTTATTTAATTCAATACGTAGTATTTAATATAATTTATTTTTATTACTATTTATATTATTAATAATCTATTTATATTTATTATCATGGTTACAGCGGATAATAGTGTCTAATCCAAAATCTGTTTTTTTATAATTAATTCTCATATCTTTATTTGTGCGCAGTTTTAAACATAGTAGTGTTCAGCGAGGGTGTGACTGAAAATTTACAATCGGGATCACCTTCCATACATTGTGCCAAAATGACTTTGGTAACTGTCTGTTGCTTTTTACAGACACTCAAATATCTTTGCCCTTTTGTGCATCCGTAGTCGATTTCGACAATGGTTAACATTTTTGCGTTCACAAACGTAGGATTGCCAAAATTTTAAAGACTCGATAAATCTTATTTTTTGTTTCATAAGCTTCACGTGAAAATAAATTTTTTTCTCTAGACAATGTTGCGAAATATAATTGGTTTTAATGTCTTGATAAGAATAAAATACTTAAATTTATTTTACAAAAATGAAATGAGAAAATATAAAATCACAGAAGATTGTACAATTTTATTTTTGTACACACAATTTCAGAAGGAAAACTTGCCAATAGTTGCGAATCACGAACTAAGTTGTCAAGTAAAAATTAAAATACATCTCATAAAAAAGGCGAAAAGAAATTGGAAGAAAGTGTGATTAACAAAATGAAAAATATTTTAGAATATTTATCAGAAACAAGAGTTTTGATTCAAATTGTAATAATTTGTTTAGGCAGAAAATATCAAATCTAGAGTAACAGTTGACAGTTGTGACTAGTCTATATTTTAGTAAAGATTATGAATAAAAAAGAAACTAATAGTAATGGCTAAATAACAACTTTTAAGTGAAATCTTTGTACTTAGATCAACTAATTCCTTAATCATTATTATCAATTTTTGCTACTATTTACCTTCATCTTAATTGTTGTTGCTTTTTATCGCAACTAAACTCTGACTGGTTTTCCTTCAGCAGTGAGTTAATAAATTGACAGCGCTGGTCGGAATAAAAAATAAGTTCCATGTTAGAATCGAACTCACGACCCTCTATGACGGAGAGTGGCTCGCTTAACACGCGACCGCTCTTACCACTAAGCTACTGGAACTCAGTGGCAAGCGTGAGCTCAGTTTAGTTGCAATAAAACGCAACAACAATTCAATTAAGATGAAGGTAAGTAGCAAAAATTAATAATACAGATTTACAATACTTCATCCAATAAATTTGTAATTCCTTAACGTTAGACAATTTCTTTTACTAAGTTAAACACTAACTTGATTTTATTATAAACAGTTACTTTTATATTTTCAATAAAATCTTAGAAAAAACCTTATTACAAACTTTCATTTTGCTACACCTTTGTCTTTTAATGAATGAATGTGAACATTGAAATTGAATAGCAAAATATTTCTAATCATAGCATTATCAAAGCAATAAAAATAGACACATAAATTGTTAATTTACCAAGTTTTATTAACACAAAAATTCAAAACTAAATTAATCTTTATTTTTCATATTAAATACTGAAAGGGAAAAAGTCCTATATTTTCAACAATTATGAAATTTCTTTTATCCTTAAAATTATATCCCTTTTTTAACAGCTTCTTGTGTAAAGATAGTTTTTAAGCTTTATCTAAGTTTAATTTTATCATTAGGCCACATGGAAGTGAAGTAGATTGTGCCAACCTTCCATGTTGGGAGTGTCTGCTGGTTTTTACATGGGCTCAAGCACTGACTGCAAATATACAACTACTTCAGCCACCAAGCAGGTTACAGCTTCTCATGCTATACCTTTGACAGTCAAAGTGCTGTTGGTCACATAATTTTGTTTATGTTTCAGTTGCTAAAGAAAAATCTACTCATGAAATTTACCTACTATGAAAATTATTAAAAATTAAAATGCATCTTTCTTTTCAGGCTTCAGCACTGAATCATCTCCTCCATTTAAAGAAGAATTTTATTATAAGGAACAAATATTTCACCTAATTCCATTGCTCGAAGATGCATTTTTTTCAGAAACACTTCCAGTATCTTCAAGGCCACACAAAAAATTTAATAAGAATGCAGAATAAATTTTAAAGCTTTTTTTATTTTTTCTTCCTCATAGGTAAGTAGAATTACTTTTATATATACAAAGAGAGGGGATTGTTAGTAAGTTGTTTTCATACTCTATGCTTTTATGAAAATTCAGCATGTTTCCTTTAAGTTTGAAAAATAATTTAAACATTTCTAAGCAAAATAAAATTGCAAATTAAAACAAATGTAAATATAATGCCTAACAGATGTTCAAGATGCAACCCTAAAAAACTAGACTAGCAGCAATAATCTTGATTGGTTCAGCCATTTTGTGATGATGCCATTGTTATAACTCATTTTCATTTACCTAGAATTAATATGCGGCTCTAAATAATCAGATATATAAAATACCAAACTATCATAAGCCCTTTATTTTCTGCTGAAGTCATTTTCTTCTTGCTCTTTCCATAAATACAGTGACTCCCGTTGCTTGCGGTTCAGTTTTTGGTCGGTGCAGCCCGCAATGTCCACCTTGACATGCGTTCCTTTCCGCAGCTTAATTACCTCTTTGCCTACTAACTACCGTCTCTCACTTCACAGTGATGATCTGGTCACATGACCAGAATTTCCTTTTAGCTGCTCTAAGGGCTAATAATAGAACTGCTAGATTCTATAGTCAAGTAGCCAAACACTATAAAACTCCCTACATGGCGACTAGTGTAACAACCCATTTTTGTCATCAGTATTACCGACGTAGAGCAATCCAGTTTTTGGAAAAGATCTGGGAGATCAAAACGTGTGTACCTTCCCATCACCTATGTAAACTTTGCATACCTAAACCTGATCCCCCGTTTTCAATAATACAGCATTGATCTTCAAATGATCAAACGTTATTGAAAACAGGTAGACAGGTAACTACGACAAAATCACATTTGTTAATTCCCATGTTTTCTCTGCTATTTCTTTCTTGCTAAGTCGCACCAAATAACTAGATCTTTCTTCCGATTTCTATTTTTCCCTATTGTAGTGCTAGCAACTATTTTTCATCCATTTCCATTCTCACTTTTTAGGACTAGCCAAATTAACTGATTCTCTCTTTCGTATTTCTCCCTATGATAAGTATTTCATTCTCTCGACACAATCATTGTTTTGTTTCATGTTCTTTATTTCAGCCAAAAACGTATGTAACATTTATATCGTCTTTGTATATTAAATATCATGTAATTTGTATGTCTACAAATATTTGCATTTGTTTAATTTCTGTTCATATTGACTTTCTGCCTTTATTCTATTATTGTATGAACTGTTTTCCTTTGTTTGACTTTAAATTTACCATGCTGATTTTGTTGTTTCATGATGGCGAACCCACGTGGTCACTTTAATTTCCCAAACCAAGATGGCCACTTGCCGTTCTTCTCCAAATCACTCTGTGATGTCACAACCCTTCCAGCCAAACAGAGACCTTCTTTCACATCACATTCATGGCTCCTTTCTTTCTATACTAGGCTACAAGTAACTACTGTTTATTAGTAAATTAACCCATTCTAATACAGAACTCCTGTTACCAAAACCCATATACTGGTAACTTCTACATAGATAAGTTCCGCAAAACTTACATCATCATTAATTAACTAGAAAAATATTACCTTTATCTCAGCCAGTGAAGGAAGAGAGGATTTATTTTAGGAGAGTTTGGTAAAATAGGAGTAGATTCAAGACTCAAGAATATCTAAGGAATATTTGAAATGGTCATGACAAGAGTCAGATAAAGAACTTAGCAAATATCAATGTCTCCTAGATTTTGTGAATAGTATTATGTTGTCATCGGTGAAACTGGTATATAAGCAGTTATTCATCATGAGGAGTAAAGAGAAAATTTATATATTTCTATGAAATAAAGTCTCTAGCTAAATATTTGCTAGAATACCTTTTTAATGAATGATCTATTCTAGAACTGTAATATCCCAATAAAAAAGGAGTAAAAATCCAACTTGTATTGTGGATTTTCAGAAGATTCAAATTGTCCTCTTGTTTATTCTTTTTTTTATTTCCTTATACTTTCCAGGTTCTGAGACAGTCCCTATTATCTACTAAATTCTAGTTATGCAAGCATTTCACAGTTGCATATTTAGGCCAGAAATCCTCTAGTATATGGATAAACCTTTAGATGAAAAATTAAATATTCAAGTATTTATTTTGGTAAAATAAATCTTTGAATTTAATACAGTTATTTTGTGTAAATTTCTATGATTAATTCACCAAAACATTCAAGTTATTAGCATAATTCAGATTAAACCTGATATTAAGTTATGAATAAAGACTGACATAAAATACTTTAAGCATTGGTAAATAAATAATTTATAAACATTATTAAGCTAGAATTTTGATGAAAAATATATATTTTATTTATCCTAGAATAAAAGATCTTACAGCAGATGATTCACTTTTAGATACCCAGAGATAAAATCTGAGAATAAAACATCAAATGTAAGGCAGATTCTCAAACAATTGTTTAATCTTTTAACAAAGATGCTTCAATGATAATCTTACCAAGAGCAAATTCTAATAGAAACATATGAAAACTCTGCCACCTGTATTTGCAAATTTAAGTTACAAATTTGCCTGAAACTTGTTTGAGACTTTAAAGTTCACGATTTGTAAAATTGTTACAGCAACAAGTAAGAACATGTTTTGCAACTTAGGTGAGTGATATCAATTTCTGTGAAAAAGACTGAGCAGGTAACTGTTTGTATTGCATACCGGTATAGTTTTTCATTTTGCATGTCATAACAATGGATTAATACAAAAGTGTATCCGGTTTCATTAATTATTAAATCAAACATTATTTGGGGGCAATGTGTGCAGCTATTGGGTAGCTATCATAACATAATGTTTAGCAAACTTGTCTCCCAAGCCAATTTGCTATTGGAGTGAGCTTGATCTATACTGGGAACCCCCACTATTGTGGTTTTGTGCCAGACTAAGTAATATTGGGTTGGTCAAAAAGTTTATTCTGTTTTTGTCATTGGATGTCTTTAGGAGCATTTAGTTTTAACTAACTTCACTCAAAAAGATTATGTTGTGGCAGCTGTCATGTCAGCATACAATTTTTTTAAAAGTTTTATCAGAATTGGCATGTTTTTGTTAATTGATTCTAACATTGCAGATGCAAGAAAACAAGCAACATTTTCAGCATGTTATGCTTTTCTATTTTAAGAAATGTAAAAATGCAACACAGATGCAAAAAAAGATTTTTTAAATTCATGGAGAAGGTACTGTGAATGATTAAAAAGTGGTGTCAGATGTGGTTTGCAAAGTTTCACGATGGAGATTGCTCATAGAATGGTGATCCATGATTGGGTAGACCAGTTGAGATTGGATAGCGATTCATTTGCACCAGCTTGGTTATGTTAGTTGTTTTGATGGGCAACTTCCACATAAGTTAAGTGAAAAAAAAACACAACTACTGGACTGTATTTAAATGTTCTGTTTTGGAAACAAATTGTGACTTGGCAATAAAAAGTGGATACTATGCAAGAGATTGTGGAACAAGCAAAATGAACCACCACTAGTCATACCAAAAGACCAGTCTTCACCAAAAGGTAATGTGTATATACTGGGATTGGGAGGAAGTCCTTTACTATAACCTCCTTCCGGGGAATCAAATGATTGATTCAAACAACTACTGCACCCAATTAGACCAATTGAAGGCCGCAATCGACAAAAAGCATCTGTCTGGAATTAATTAACAGAAAAGGCATAATATTCCATCGGGATAATACTAGACTGATGTTTCATTAGTGACAAGGCAAAAATCGTTACAGCTTAGCTGGCAAGTTTTCACTCCTCCACCATTTTTGGTAGATATTGCATCTTTGGATTAGTATTATTTCGTTTTTTACAGAATTCTCTTCCTGGGAAGACTGCAAAAGGTACCTAGAACAGTTCTTTGCTGAGAAAGATAAAAAGAATGTTAGTGGATGGAATTAAGAAGTTGCCTGAAAGATGGCAGAAGAGAGTGGAACCAAACGGTAAATACGTTCTTCAATAAAATTAACATTAATATTAAAAATGTGTCATTTATTTTTACTAAATAAACAGAACATCCAACGCAGGAGATTGGTAGTATGTGCAGTTATGGTGACAAAGTAAATTGAGTTAGTGTTTTTAGGGTATGCAATAGATTCACAACATTAGACAAAATTATAGCAATTTTTACAATGAACAGAATGGGAGCAATACTGATTTTTAACGTCTTTACAAAAAAGTGACCCTAACTAACATGTCTGCTTAAACACTCATAGAAACCGTCATATTACCAACATCTTTTGGCAGCATGTCGTGTTGGGGGGATCAATTTTTTAAAAAAGGGGTGATCAACGAATAAGTTACTTCTCTCACCTTTTGTTAGATTACTAAAACGTCTGAATTTTAAAAAACAAGCGGGCACAAACTAGGGATCAATTTAGCATAAACTTACATTTTAAAAAGCTATTTAGAGTGGGAATTTTAGAAAAAAAGAGTAAATGTTGAAATTTTCAGCCCTCTATCTCCATTGGTTTGGCATGTATGCATGATACATACATAACCAGCCAGACGGACTGACTTGAAAACTGAACAAACCTATTTCGACAGTTTTTGTTGACGGTTTCTAACAGTGTATTTCATTACTCATAAAATCCACAATACAATACTTACAAACAGATAGTTAACACTCACATCAAATATACTATGGAAATTTTGGCATCTACTTACTCATATATATATATATATATATATATATGAGTATTTGCTGTGTCACATATGTAATCAGTAGAGTGAATGAGTTTTAATGTATTTGTCTCCTAAATCCTACTTGTGATAGCACATATCGTATTAACTTGAAAGGTAATAATGGGAATCAGAAAGGAAGTAACAAAATTCATATCTTTGATAACAAATGAATTATCTGTAAGTTGGAAATACTTTCAGCCTTCATGATTTGAAATGCCATATGTACTGTATTTTCTGGCATGTAATACATACTCTCCCTATGCTAATTTTACTTCAAATATCACACTGTGCATTATACCACAAAGGTCATGGTTTAGGGTAGGGAAGCAGATGGAGGTGACTAGTACCCTTGTTCACCAAAACGGCCTCTAGGCCACCCCAAAACGAATCATATCATACACATTATATGGCAGAAAATATGGTAAAAGTCATGTGACAAAAATAATCCAAGTTGGAAGAAAATAAATGTCCGTTTTAAACCACAAACTTTAAAACATCATAACTTGGCTCAAACACAACTTTATTAGTCAAAGTAAGCCTCATTAGAATTGACACAAAGTTGTCAATGATCCGGCAGTGAATTTATTCCATTATGATATTTGAGTAGTTCCATAATTTAATCTAATTTCGTCTTCCCATGTTTGATGTAGATACAATATTTCGACCAACTCGTTCTACAGCCTTCTTCAGGTGTAATATATAGTATCAATGAGGAAAGAGAGTCTCTTTTATCAGTCTCTTTCTCTGGTAGTGTAAAGCAACAAATGGTATTAAACAGAAAATTTAAACGTTAACCGCAACACTTGTAAAAAGGTTATTCTATTTTAGCAACACGTGCAGTACAGCTTGTTCCATAATTGTTAACATGGAAAACTTCTCATTTTCTTCATTAAACAAACAGAAATCTGTGCACTACATGAACTCAGCAGAGTGTGTCTAAAGTTCTTTTTATATAATCATACCGTTAATCAAGCACTCCGGTGATTCCCAAAAACTATACACGTGGGAGTTGTCTAATACCTGTTTTACAAAGTAAAGAAAACCACAGTTGAAATACGTACTAGCCCGACTTATGCATTCATCTGACAAGTAGATATATGCTGCTTCCTTCAGCTTCCTCACTCATAATGATGCTCCTTATCAATTATCTTGACCTCATCCCAGAGGGTGTAATGCATACCCTTTTCACTCGAGATGTGTTCCGCCATACCAGATTTTTCCACCTCCCCTTTGGTTCTTCGAGTCTAACTTTAAGTGGGTGGTTTGTTTTCCCCCTTATATGTTTTTCCACATATGCATGGGATGTTCTACACGCAATTCTTTGTCAGACCTTTCTCCCGTAAGGGACTAAACTTAGTAAGGAGGTTGTGAAGAGTAGTTTTACTCTTGAATACCTGCCTGATGTTATAGCATTGACAAACCCTTTTCTGTTCCGCCACCCCTCTTACATATGTTACATAGTTAGGGGTTCTCCTATTTCCCATTTTGAAATAACCGAGTACGGGTAGTTGTTACATTGGAGGGTGCTACTAATATCCCTTAATTCTTTTCTCAGAATAGTTGGATCACTACTGATGACTTGATCCCCGTGTTGAAAGCAACTAATGCTTTCTTAATACAGAAGTGATTGTTGTATTTACAGCTATTACATATTACACCTGAAGAAGGCCGTAGAATGAGTCAGACAAAACATGTCAACATCAAAGATGGGAAGAAGAGATTAGATTGTTCGAACAAAAGTTGGTAAGAAATAATTTAATTCAGAAATCTTATTATAATTCACCAAAGGTCTGTACGTGACAGCCTACCGCAAAAATCACAATCAAAAACTTTGTGCCTGCTTTTTCGGCTGGGTGCTGATGAAAAACTGCTTAATTCCACAGCGAGTGGGGACTTTGTTTTGTTCATAGAGAGATGGGGAGAGTAAGAGGGAGATATTGGCTGCTGATTGGAAATGCTTTATCTCACTAACAGTGGGTATTTTGGTATCCTTCATAGAGTGGGGCTGAGAGTAGAAGGAAGAATGAATTTATTTTCTGTTAAGATTTTCCGAGATTGTAAAAAGACAAAAAACTCTAAATGTCACAAATATCAGTTTTTAAAAACAAGTTAAATTAAATTGATTTCCATCTATTTTATTATTTCTTTTTTTTGACAATTTGGGAAAAAAGTTGAAAAAAATTGAATAAAGAAACCAAATATTTGGCCAGTGAAAGCCAACGCTTGCTGTCATAAAAATCAAATTGCTTTCAATTGCTCACAATATAGCTAACTGAAAAAAGTTAGAGCAAGAGAAAGAAATTCTTGTTTTGCTCTCTCCTCTCTGGTGCTTTTCTATCTGTTTCTTTGGCACTTTTAGTCAAATGAATAATGCTAGGAAAAAAAGGAATTAGTGATAGATGTCTAGATAATGACAAGTACAAACAAGACTTGATAAAGGAGGAGGAACAACAATGTAGGAGTATACAAATACAAAGGGCACACATAAAGCCAGAAATAAATGCAGGAAGGCAAGAAAAAGAATGATTGTTCCCAGGAAAATGAAGTGATTTGTAAAGAATTTCTTTGAAGGGGTGGTGGTATGGGTCAGCAGCAGTAGCAGCAACACCACCACCCTTCAAATCCTCTCTTAAACTCTTCTGATAGAATTGCAAGAGGAAGAATGAGAGAGCCAGTTGATAAAAGGGATGGCATGCATTAGACCTTCAACCAATGAGCTAAACTTGATGTGGTAGGAGAATGCAGTAAATATATTTATTCATTATAAGTGCTCTTGTTCCATTCCTTACACTCTTAGACCCTGAAGAGAACAGAATACTGTACTGATGATTCTCTATCCATAACTATGGTCTTCGTAAACATTTTTATAAACCCAAATGAGAAATAAAGAATAGGGGATTTTTTTTAATACCATCACATGACTGAATGCCTATATCACACAAAAAGGACTTGAACAATTGCCAGCAGAAAGTATAATATTCCACAAAGGACATTCACAAATATATTCAACCAAAAAGATGGTCAAGGCAAGTTGCTTACAATTAAAAATGTAATATGGAGTGGCCACATGAGGTTGGTGGGGGTTTGTGTGGGGGGTGTTGTGTTGGCAAAGCACAAAAGTACATAAACTTTTGAAACCAAATCATTCATGGAAATAATTAAAATTACTGGGAATTTTCTATAAGAAAATAATTTGCTGTACCAGATTTCACCATTTATAATCTTCTAACATAGATAATATGCACCCCCCCCCCGATTGAGCTTCAATGCATTATCCCGTGTATACAAATATGTAAAACAATCATGTTACTGTAGATAATTTGTACCTGGATTTTCAGCTCAAATTTTTTGGTAAAAAAATGCAGATTAAACATGGTGAAATATGGTAAATGCTTTTAAAAACCGTCAACATAGGTTTTTAAGTGATTCTGCCTGCCTGGCTATCTATCTATCCATGTATGTATCATGCGTACAGGCCACACCAATGGAGTTGGGAGGAGGAAAATTTAAATATTTACTCATTATGTTTAGAAAATTCAGACTTTTTTTTAGTGATCACTGACTAATAAAAGGCAAGAGAAATAACTTTTTCATTGATGATCACGTCTTTTCAAATTTTTTTACTTGATCACCCCCAACACAGCATGCTGTTAAAAGATGTTAGTCACATGACGGTTTCTATTGAGTGACTACCCAGACTTGTTCTGTCTTTTTTGCAAATTCATCCAGAGCCATTGAAATAAATGACTGGATAAATTTGCAAAATAAATAAAATAATAATAATAGTAATTTAAACAAGCCTGGCTGCTACAGGGCCAAATTCCACCCCAACTTCTACTGAAGATGACTACTCAAACTTTTGTATTGTATATAATAAATAAAAAATTACCACAATATATATTTTTTTTTGTATAAATATATTTATTCATTAGAATGAAATAAGCCTGTACATATCTGTATGATACATTTTCATTAATATCTAAGACTTGTCAATTTAGCTCAGTCAGTAAGACAGCCTCCAGGCAATCAGTTGGTCATGAGTTCAAATCACAGTAGGGGAATGTGAATTTTACATATCACTTTACACCCCTAATTTTGGTGAGGATTGTTCCTGTTATTCTTGTTACGGTAGAAAAACAAAGTCAACTCCAGATTTTGTACTGGAGTTTGACAATACCACAAATAGTCGATTTCCTATACACAATACACAAAAAATGAATAAAAATCCAGTTCTTAATAAGACAGCAAAATATTCCTAATTTTTACTCTTCAAGAGGTTATACGGAAACTCCAATGAAGCATAGGATATTTTATGAGCTGGTTTTTGAAGTATGATTGTTATGTCCATACTTGATCATCTTGAAGTTTTAAGGCTACACTGTATAAGAAGCAGAATTTCCCATTAATGGATCTGTCATAGGGGTATATAAAATATAAAAAGAATTTGACACACTCTGCAGAGTTCATGTAGTGCACAGATTGGGGGGGGGGGTTAGTAATGTTACACTGAAAATATTGTTCTTTTGTTAGCACTTACAAGACAACAGAAGTCACGACAATGTATTCTTATATTATAGATATAAGAATACATTAGGAACCGTCAACCAAAACTGTCAACATAGGGTTTTTCAATTTTTAAGCTGGCTGGCTATGTATGTTATGTGTACAGGCTGCACCAATGGAGCCGGGGGGCTGAACATTTACTCCTTACTATGTCTAGAAAAAAAAATTCTTCCCCAAAATCGGTTTTATGTGTGTGTGTGCAGATCAATTTACAATGTAAGTTTATGCTAAATTGGTCCCTAATTTGTGTCCTGCTGCATTCACACCTTTTTGAAAATTCAGACTTTATAGTGTTCAACAAAAGGCAATAGAAGTAACTTTTCATTGATTACCTCTTTTTCCATTTTTTTAATTGATCACCCCCAACATGGCATACTGCCAAAAGACGTTGGTGACAGTTTCTATTGAGTGACTATTTATCAAATGACAAGAATAATTGCAGTCAATGAAAATGATATTTTTATGACCACAATCATCCTTTGGGAATCAGAATGATTGAGAAAAGAGTAGTTTTGTTTTAATGTCTAATGAGAAGTATGATGAAATAGGCCTCAAAAGAATAATAAATCTTTTTCCTACAAACAGATACACCTACATAAACTTCATTTATTTAATAAGGATCTTATCAAATATTCAAAATAGAAAATGAAACAAAGTTTATAGACAAGAAATCTGAAAAATCACACGTCAACATGCCAATTTAAAATGTTAGCTACTAACAAAAATATAATTCTCAGATGAAAATTCATTATAAAACCAAAATGCTTTGGCCTCAGACTAACCATATCAAAATTATTTTGTGGTCTAAATTATATTTCTAGAGAAAATTTATCTTTTTTTTTATTAAACAAAAACCAGCACAGAAGAGATCATATTACCACAGCATCTAAACCGACAAACTCCTGTTTGGTTTACTGCACAGCTGTCATACCATGACTCAGATGAGGAGACAAGTGGATGACATTACTATAGGAAAAAAACAAACTAGAAAACACTCACAGAGCACATACCTCTGCCAATGCCATACACTAACTAAAAACTGAATGAAATCAGTTCATATACAGCCACGATGTAATTGTAAGTTTTGATTTTCCATGTTTCAGACTATTGTCTTAATAATATAATATAATAAAAAGATTCCTGGATAATTCAATCAATTGAAATTCATTGATAACTTTTGGAGATGTACAGACAAACATGAGTGAATACGTATACCTCTGCCAACGAAGTTGGAGTAGGTAAAGGATGAATGATGAGAAAGAGAATTTCTGCAAAAATAGACAATGTGATTGTCTTTGAAATATCTCCAACTCTTTAAAACAGTTCTAGGAAATTCATTTCCTTCTTCCCCCTCCAGCATGGAAACCTTGAAATGAATTATTATCAGAGAATAATGTCATCACACTTGATTGTGTTCCATCTTAGATTTGACATATATATGAAGCACTTAAAGATAAGAAAGCTAAATCATTTGCCCCTCTTTGGATTATCAAAAATTCACATAAGTTCAGAAAAGTTCCATTCTGATTTGTTATATTGGAAACATTTTCAAGATCAAAAGTCAGGGTTTCAGTCAAAGTGCAAGCCTTGGGCAAGTCATTCACAATCAGTATTGGTTTACTTAGAAAATTCAAGGTTATAAAAATCTACAGGGAGTGCTGAGGCCTATCTAGGGAAGAGGTTCAGCCTTTATATTGATATCTTGGTTTAAATATAAGTTCAAATTCACACAATATTTCCAGTGATGGGAATTTACAAAGTAAAAAGGAAGTCAACTGAAAATCAGTTGTTCTTCAGAAATGTAGTCTTATTTCTGAAAATAATCACTCTCTTCCAAAATAAACTGCATTTTACTTGTACCTAACTAAATTCTATAATTTTATTGTGGATAAGCTTGCTATTTTGTCGCTGTTTAAGGACTTATGAACTAGACTAATGGAAGTATCCCTTATGCAGGTGTCTAGCAACATACAGTTACTACAATTATAAAAAAGACCATGTTACAAAAGAATTAACCACAAAACAAAGGAGGTTAAGAACTCTTAAAACCTATTCAAAATAGTTTTCAATAGAAATAAAGGGATATAAATTAGTTAAAAGTTGGTTAATAACGAACCCAAGAAAAATAAAATAATCTACTTAATTTACACTTTATATCTTTTGGCTACACTGAATGAGGTTTTGATACAATGATAGATACATCGGTCATGTAATGTCAAGTGTCATTGAAAAAAAAACATTTATCTAAAAGTATATATAGCAATTATCAAAGCTATAAAATGGTTTTCTCCACTTGAGAACAACTAAATAGCAACAACCAAGATGAAAGGTTATTTTATATCTTAAAGTAAAATACTTTTTGAATTAGAAATTAATGGGCTGTTGTTAAATCATTTACAGGACATATTACATAAGTCAAGCCTGCATGGTAGCTGATGTGGTCATGTATTTCCCACTGACACTAGTGGCTAAAGTTCAAGTAAAAGCCAGGATTTCAAATGTTAATTCTCAAGGCAGGCAGGCAGGCAGGCAGGCAGGCAGGCTCTCTCCACTTGGAAGATTAGCACAACACAATCTTCCTACCCTCATTTGGCTTTGTGCTGCACTCATCTAAGCTTACTAAATATCTATAAATCAAACACATAAAGAGAACTAATGGTTTCATTATGTAATCTTTCCTTCTTTGCTTTAATTCAAAGTTTAAAAATACTTTGTATGTGTGTGCGTTTTATACCATAAATATAAAACTTTCTACGGTTTCAAGAAGTTCTTATGATAAATTTATCAGCCACAGCTTACATAATTCAGGCACAACTGGATTAGAGCAATTTGGCCCTGGTTATGCAAAGCAACATATCAAAAATATGTGCATTTTCTGTTTTAATGTAAAGTATGTATAATAGGGAACATAAAATGAATTATTTTTCCCATTTATTTAGTTAAAAAAACAAAGCCTTTATTTTTAAAATGAAAAACCTAAAAACATTCATTTTTTACCCTTCATATTATATATTTAATAACGTATTGAACTACTATCGATAGTTTTGGGACGGGTCATTAACATTCAAAGAGTTTTTCAGCCGATTGAACTCTTTGTAGAATGGATTGGTTTAAATGTGTTAACAACACAAACAACAAGAAAGAGTTTAATCATCAAATACTCTTTGAATATTGAACTACTTTAATCCTTAATGCTTATTGATATTTAAAGAATTTATTGAGTATATCCTGCTGTAGTCTCAGGCGATTCCATTCTCAGCAACCCATGTAACACAGGTGATTTCATATTTTTTCCTGCTGAGCAAAGAACTCCATACTATGCTGAAATAAACACTGGCTTGATTTATACACCTGTCCATCAGATTAATTTATACTGCTTCAATTTTCTCGTCTTCTAATGAAGTTCCTTATCTATTATTTGGATCTCATCTTATCCTTCTGAGATATGGTCTGCTATACCAGATTTTTCTAATTCCTCCTTGGATATGGTTCTTTTATGCTCCTCAAGTCTCACTTTCAAGGGACAGCTGGTTTCTTCCGTTTATTCTTTTCTACATTTGCATAGGATGTTATAACTGCAATCTGTTGTCAACCACTTCTCTAGTGAAGGACCAACTCTAGTAAGGAGGTTGCAAAGAGTGGTTATGCTATTGAAAAACACCTTGGTGTTGTAGCATCCACAAATCCTTTGGATCTGTTCAGCTGATCCTCTTACACATAGTATGCTTACTGCAGATATACAGTTGGTATCTATGGGCTTTGTCCTCCTATTCCCTGTCTTGGAAATAACTCCTGAAGTCACAGCCTTATACAATAAAATCTACCACACCTTTGTATGTGATTTTCTAACTGTGCACTAAAATTAACTAAACGATTCATGTTAAAATTTTCAAAAGATTTTCTACTAGAAAATAATATTTTCCAAACTAATTTTAATGAATAAAAATCACTTTAATCCAACAATTAAAAGACTTCTTATAATTTAATTTGCTTGTGTATTGGCATCTGAAATAAAAATACTGCATGCATGTTGATATTTTTCAGAACAAAATATAAAAAAATGAAAAAAAACCCAAAACAATTGGTCTTAAAAATAATGTTACTTTTTAATGGGGAATACCATTTTTAATATAGCATGGAGCATTTTTTTATATATAAAAATACTGCATGCATGGGGCAATCTCTATATTCGTACTTATCACCAACACTCCTTGTGACTATTGTGGTATTCAGTTAGAAGAAAAAAAGTTCAATTCATAGTCACCAAAAAATACTCAAAAGAACTTCTAGAGCTTAGAAAGCACTTAATGAGTAAGGAAATAAAGTGAACAAGATGATTACTCAAGAAAGAAAATGTGAATTGTAAGACATTTACAGCAGTAACCCAATTCTCTAATGGAATAAATATGCAGGTGTCAGGATAACCTTATTTATATATTAAGCACTCTTAGGCCCCCTCCCCTAAAAGTTAAATGTGGGTCAAACTTACAATAAACACTCTTCTTGAAAATAAGGGTCATGAGACGTTTTTACTGGATGACAAAGTAATATTTTTCTTAAATTGGGATGGACACCTTTTATATTTCATTAAAAGATGGCACCATTAATTTTCCAAAGTTCTAAAATTTCTCTTAACCATAGGGTGGCCATCTTCAAACTTCCAAAAAGGAGGACACTCTAGCTCAGTGTTCCCAACCTGGGGTCTGCAGACCCCTGGGAGTCTACAGGGAGGGGCAAATGCAAATTTCCAAAAAGGAGGATATTGCAGACTGAAAAGAAGGACTTGGGCAGATTTTATATATGAATGCGATTTCGTAGTAATTTTTGTAAAATTTCACAAAAAGTTTTCTGAACGAAATCAGCCTTTGGCAGACTGACTCTCCCACTTATTGACAACATGACACTACACTGTGGCTCATCAGCAGTGTTGACAACTGCAATAACATGTAATACAAATACATCAACAATCTTTTAACGTATTTTTATTATATGTAGTGGCCGTTGGCTTTCACTTCCCATTGTTCTAAGTATATCTGAGATAATTTGAAGTTTTTCAATCTGACCCCAAAAAGGAGGACAAATTAACATCCGGTGCTTAAAAGTTGCACTGTCCGGTGCAAAGCTGGATTTCTGGCCACCCTACTTACATGATTTGAATAATCTCAAAAGAACTGTCAGAATTGAAATTAAATTTTTTAAAAGTCATATTTTCAATGATTTACAAATGCACACACATACACTTGAAAATTTAGAATTTTATCTGAGAACCAAAGAATAGATAAACTAAAAATGGTATAAGCAACAAAAAAGATGAAGCAACTTAATCAATGTAAAAGATGAAATAATCAAAATATTTTATTTCAGGATCTTAAAGAGATTCAAGTTTAACATAAATACAAACAGAATCAGTAATTCAATATTAAATGTTTTGTTACTTGTTTATTTTATAATTATACTGGGATTTACAATCAATTTACTTACAATGTTTCAATGCATTTTTGTTTTATGGGGAAAGTATCATTTCAACCAACAAGGTTATGGTCTCAATATAGATTTACCTATTTTGAAGAGAGGTTTTATATTTATAATATATTCTCTATTGAGGGATGTAGAATGCTGAACGCACAAGAAATCTGAAAACAAAACCCTAAACTAGAAAGCACTCAGAGAGTGTATACCTCTGCCAATGCCATAGTCACTAAAAACTGAAGAGGAGGTAACTAAGTTTTGATTTTCCATTCCATGAAAAAATATCACTCAATTGAAAAGAAATTGCCAGCTGCACCCCAACATTTAATAAATTATTACTTAGCCCATGGCCCTCCCTTCCACATAATGTCATTGTAATTCAGTGAGATATTGTGTAGACAAACAAGAGTGAATACATATACCTATTCCCAAAATGTGTTACTACATCCGTGATAAAATCTAATACCATAAAAATCTTGCCATTTGAGTCACAATGAAAATGTAAACAGGCCCACAAATGTTGCATTGAATGTTTGTCATTATTCTTCACATTATAAAATCATTTAAAACTGTTCTTCATTCAACAACTGACAGTGCCATTACAACAACAATGTAATTGAGGCACAAGCAACTTGCCCAATTTACATCATCAACATCACATGAACTTTTGTTATACTTTTTTTTTAAACTATCAGAAAACAAAGTCATTTTAATCTGCTATTCTTTGCTTTCAAGAAACAAACAAGGGATATTTGTATAAGCCAATAATCACGTGACTAATCACTAATCAAGGTGGGAATTTGAAAAACTGTTCAGACAGAATTTATTTTAGCACTCTGATAAACTGATTTACTGGCACCAACAAAAATATGAATAGAATCGGCACTCAATTCTGTTTAACCTAGCTGCCCATAGAATACAATAAAAAAAATGTATTTTTTGCTTTATGAAATTTAAAAGTTAATAAAACAACATGAAAATGCAGTTTAAAAACATGTTTGGCAAGAAAGTAAACACCCGGGAACAATCTTGCAGTTAATATTAAGAAAGGAAAATGAGTGAACTGTTTACCATTGTTCATTCATTTATTCAAACTTGTCATATCAGCAAAGCATATACGGTACTTTGTTCTATAGGGTGCCAATTTTAATAACTTTCAATATTTTTGCAGGAGAATAATTTGAATATTGCAAGGAATTTTTCACACCCTTTTTTTTTAACAAACAAACAAAAAATAAGCCTGTGATGTGATCAAACAGTCCCTGAAGAATTATTTATGAAATTTCACTTATTAATTTTTCTGTAGCTAAAAAGTGTTCAGTATTTGTTGTCTTCTACAATTATTGTTTGCAAAGAAAAACAAAATAATACTCTAAGATTTGAATTTTTAAAACATAAATTAATTTTCCCAACTCAACTGTCTCAATCAGTCGTTTTTATTTTCAAGATGATAAGAAAAAAAATTAACGGGAATTTTAAATATGTTATGACTAACGTTTGACACAACACACAAACAAAAGTAATTGTTTTTTTTTGCGGTAGAATTGCGAATCTTATAGAAGCATTTCATTTATTAATGGTAAAGTTCAAATTAGAACGCTTGCAATAAAAAATGCACCTGTTTTGTTAATTGCTTTTAATTGCTGTGGTTGCCACCGAATCGCAGGGTTCTAAGAAGGTTTGTATCGCCTTAGAAGCGCCCGTAAAACTTCTTGCTGATGAAGGCTGGTGCTATGCACCTGTGAATTCAATGTATTACAGGTGTGTGTGCATTGAAACATCTGAGTGCGTTTTTCTCTTTCTGCAAATATCGCGCATTTTTTCAACAATTTGTGACATGTACGAGAAAACAATTAACATCCTTTAAATTCTAATTTGTAAAAACTGATGCAAAATTGAATTTTTATTCAGGTTTTTAGATTCATATTGTTGTGTAAAATATTTTTTTCATAATTGTTTAAAATTTAAGTTTAACAAAATCGATTTTGTGTTTGAAAAAAAATTCAAATTGAAATGTAAACATACATTAGAGAACAAGATAAAAATGTTGTCTACTAAGAAAATAAATTGGAAGACATCAATGAAATAAAAATAAGTACGAAAACAATAAACCATTATTGCAACATTCCACACTTATGAGTAAAAGAAAAAAAAGAATGTGTAAGATTTCTTGAAAAATAAATATACGATAAAAAAAATTCTATTATACGCCGAAATATAACAAAAAAAATCACTTTATTCTTTTGAATAATGTTTTTTTTTATTATTTCCACATCAAAATTAGATTCTGTTTCAATTTAAAGTAAAAAAAATTAAAAAATGGATAATTTCCTGTAAATTTTTTGAGTCATTTAAAAAAACTAAGTTATATTTGTTTAAAATTTTTAAAAGTTAATTAATAATTGATAAGATTTTCAGTTTAAGAAGTATGATTCATTAATCGAAAATTAAAATTCTCAAAATACTTAATTATTACGTAATTGCCGTTTTTATTTCTTAAATAAATCTTTAACACAAATAATCTCTTCTCTCAGAGCAATGGAAAAAAGTACTTTATATTGCATTATTTTCACTCTTCACATCAGTTTTAAAATGTTAATTAAGTAAAAAATCATAATTACTACGATATAAAATCAAACTTCAATTAATTGCAATTTATTGTGCGTATCAAATAACAATTTCACCTGTCTGTACCATTGTCAACAAAGAAAAGAAAGAAGGGATGCACATGCAATGGAAAACTCTTTGAATGTTAACGAACCTTCTCAAAACTATAAACAGTGTGTTGTGTATTTAAGTTAAGTTCTGTAGTCTAAGATTTTAAGAATGGAAAACTGCGAAAAAGTAAATAAATGAGAACCCAACTGAAAAGAAAAGAAAACTCAACCATTTTTAGAGTGGGAGGCTAGATTTTTAAACATCACTCTCCTCCGACTCTAGTCTTATTATAGAAATGGGATATACCGTTTTTTAAAAATAGCAACTTATCCAGTGTAAATAAATATTGTCCAGAAAAAAAACGATCCCAAATAAATGCAAAAAATAAATAAGCCAAGTTTTTTTAGACTTTAAAACAAGAATTATAAACAAAAGATAAACTATTTTCCCCTCGTTCCCACTATGGAAATTAATAGGACCCTAATTTTCCACTACTTCCCACCATAAACCTGGGAAATACTCAAGCCTAGCACAATAGTATATCAAGTGTGGCTAGTAGAAAAAAACAATTTTTCCACGGATTTAAAAAAAAGGGTTTCTTTTCTCACCCAAGCAAGGTGCTCGTAATATCCTCATTGTTACTGATGCTGTGACTGAGAATATTATTGCTGTTCATTCTTAAAGTCGAAGCGGTCCCAGCCGACGTTATCATGGTAGAAGCCATGACTCACAATTAAATTTCTCTTTCTCACTGGCACGTTTTGCTTTTTCGCGCACACGCACACACGCAGAAGAAAACACATGCACATGCGCCGCCGCCTTGGCTGTTTAATTGCCCCTTACAGAAACCGGATTGATGGAAAACATCTCCTAAAAGGGCACATAACTTACGCAAGAGAAATCTTTACTTTGCATTTTCACCAATAGAATCGAGAAAAATACAAATGATAAGTTATTAAGATATACAAGGTGATTACAATAAAAACAGAGTTTCAAAAATGTATTTAAAATAAAAAAAAACTATTTAATTTAAGATATTGACACTCACGATGCACAGTTTTATAGAGAAACATTTGAAATTTATTACAGCAAGGTGTGTCCGGTAGCGCTGACACAAAATTAAAAGAGTTGAATGAAATAAAATTCCATTAAAAAAATTGTTAGAAATTTTTTTAAAAAACCTGTTTTTAAATGTCTAGTGGAGTATTCATGCGGATTTTGAAGGTTCTAGGGCAAATGTTGTGTCTGGTAGCGCTGGCACAAAAGAAAGTAGAAAAAAAACGAAAAGGTTTTTTTGTTTTTTTTAAATTTCAAAAAATAAAAAACCTTTTCTTTTTGTTGTCTCGGAGTACTCATGCAATTTGCAAGATTTTAGGCTAAATTGTGTGTCAAGTAGCGCTGACACGATTTTTAAAAAAGTTTTAAAAAATAAATAAAATTCTATTTTGCAAATACAAAATGCACACATTGAGCAACTATAAGTTGCAGTAATACAAAACTGTTCATCATTAGTGTCAATATCTTGGAATAGTTGGGTTTTTTTATAAATAAATGTTTGAAACTGTCTATTTCTTTTGTAATCGCCCTGTATATCTTACCATAGTCTGGTACAAGACCATAAGCATACACACGACTGGATCAATAAATCTGGAGTTATTAGCTGAATTTGGAAAGTTTCACTCTAATGTTCAATCTATGTGATTATTATTAACTGCCAAATTAAGTACATTGACAAGGAAAGAGATTATGTTGAAAATGAATATTTTTTGTGTAAAATAAATGCTTTTTTCATTATAAGGCTGCATACTTATTGATATACATACATGTCTTTGAAGTGAGTAAATTTTCTTTTATGCCCTTACTGGTTTAACAGCATATTTGCAAATTATTAGTGCATAAATAATATAAAACTGAATAATTAACTTCTGTTATCTGTTCCCTCCACATTTCCACTCTGTTCTCCAAAGACAACTAATTATTGTCATAGCAGCAGTAGTAATGGTAACTGCAGCTAGGATGGTTGACTCATCTAAGAGTTGGTTGATGTAATTGGATAGTTGTACCATATTTGATGTAATTGGATAGTTGCACCAAATTCTAGCAGTCCAAATCTACATGCAAGATTTCTGTGCCAAATCAAGCACCACCTGCACCACAATCTACACCAGGGTCAATGATGGCTAAAAGTGCTCACATCAACTCTGCCCAAAATGCCATGCTACTTGCTATGGTTATTGGGCATATAAACACCATTTTCTGTTATCGTAACATCACAGCTTTATATTCCATGAATGATACCTGCCAGATTAAAATTCATTTATACCATTTTTGACTATAAAACGTATCAACTGGTCAATTCATTTTCATCCTCATTTTGATTAGACGAATAAGAATTCAAAGAATTATTTCAGAAAGATGGTAGCCTGCAAATAGCTGATTGGAAGATAGATCTTCCATATCCAGAAACTATCTGCAAGATATCTCATTTTTATATATCCCCACCATAAAGTGGAGGTGCAGGTTTGCATAACAATTACCGGCATGGAAACGGAATTGGCAAACCGAGTTCAAGTTTCAGCCAAGGCTATTTGCATTACTTTGCACTAATGTCCTTTGGAAAGGCATGAATCCACCTGTCCCCCCCCCCAGCTATGAGTAAATAGCAAGGCAGTTGGAACCCTTTAAGGCAGTCCAACTAAGAGAAGGCTACTCTGATAGAAAAAGAAACCAGTAGTGGAGCCCCTAAGGCAGACTGGTGGTAAACTTTACCTCTTTTATGGCAACTCCTGCAGCTAAAAAGGAAGGCCGCAAACTCTGATGTCACTGTGTACAACAGGGAAACAACCTAGGAGGCCAAGAGAGTTGGATCGTCTCTGTACAACGACCCTCCAATCTTTAAAAACATCCACACGCAGTTTGCTATGCAAACCTCCGCACAGACATCATTTCAGGGTCAAAGCAGGAAATGAGAAGGCAGATTTAAACAAGAATAACTTCACCACCTTTTTTTTATAAAATTTGAGCTAGTTTTTTTGCCTTCAATAAAATACCTTTAATAAAAAGTGGTGTGTTACAATATTTCATGCAATAATAATAAAGATTGATTTAAGAATAACTTCATTTCAGCAGGTAGATTATCACTTCATCTGAACATGTGGATGAAGAATAGCAGTCATAATTAAAGGTAAGCAGAAAAATTTAGGAGCATGCAGTCAACAACATTTCAAGAAACTATTTCAAGGACAGTTACAAAAATAAACAATTGGTGATGAAAACAGAGTTCAAAGTTTGAGAAGAATCTTTCCTTCTAGTTTAGGGAGCAGATAAAAGAAATTGTGGAAATTCATTTGTGGCAAATTAAAAAATACAAAAAGATTTATTGTTAAAAAGGGGAAAAAAATAAAAGATAAAAAACGGAAAACCCAGGATGAAGTGTAAAAAGGCATTGGAGAGAAAACAAAGAGATAATGAACAGATTGGGATAAGGGAAATTATGAATCACCACCACCCATATATGCTGCTTTTTACCTCGTAAATTAAGCAGTGGTGTTGGTACAGTTACCTTGATGAAAATACTACCAGCAATGGTTTGAATCATAAATTTATGATTTAAAAAAATAACAGGTCTGGTTAGTCACTCAATAGAAACTGTCACGTGACCAACATCTTTTGGCAGCATGCCATGTTGGGGGTGATCAATTAAAAAATTGGGGGAAAGGGTGATTATTGAGTAAGTTACCTTTCTTAACTTTTTGGGGCTGTGATCATTAAAAAGTCAAAATTTTCAAAAAACAAGTGTGAATGTTGGACACAAACTAAGGGACCAATTTGGCAAGAACTTCCATTGTAAATTGAATCCCCCACTTAAAACCTTTTTAGGAGGAGAATTTTCAAAAAACAAAAAAAAAACATTTTCCCTACTCATTGAGGTGTGTGTGTGCAAAATTTCAAGTTTCTACTATGAACAGTTAGGGCAGGGCAAAGTCTGGATACATAGATACCTAGATACATATAAATGCCAGAACACATGAATAACCTAAACCCAGCAACACTGATTAAACTGGTCTGTTGTGGGTAGTGGTGATTTGTGGAAAGATAAAGAAAAACAAAAGAATAAAAGGGTAGAATTGAGAGCAGAGAAAATCTGCAAGTTCTGATTAATGTTCCAGTAACAAAAGAGACTTTCTCCAGTTTAAGTTTAAATGAAGTTCACAATTCTGGATCTTGAAATATAATCACATCTCCTCACTTCCATCAATTATTTACTGTTCTTGTTCATTTTCTACCTTTAATGGTATTTTTCTTTTATATATGTGTAAGAGAGAGAGAGAGAAATGACACTATGGGTGTCATGACCTCTGGACAACAGGAGTTGGCTTGTGCTATTTTTAGACGCACTTCCTGCATATATAAATAAAATACAATGTTTTCTCTCTTTACTGTAACTATCAACATAGGCGTACAGGGTGCCCCCCACCAAATTCCGGAAAATCAAGCCCTTTGCCTCCCTTATAGAAAGAGTTCCCCTATGACTATGGAACAGGAGATACAAACGTTATGAAACTTAGAACACGTTTCTGGATAGTGAGTGCTATTTTCTAATTGCTCATGTTTAACCCAGAAGAACTCAGACCCATTTCTCCTTGAAGCAAAATTATGGGTTATAAAACAAATTATACATCATAGAATACATTAGGAAAATGTTGTAAAGTTGTAGCAATGTAATGTTTTTTCCATGACTATTTTAACGCTAAAAGCCTGGAGTGACATACATGTCACAGTGATATTTTCCTAACTTTTTTTATATCAATTTGTTCAAGAAATGTTGTCAGATTAGGTTAAATGTAATATAGGACATCTTATTAAAGTATTTAAATTGTTAAATTGGTTAAAACTTACTTTTTAGTAACAAAAGCAAGATTTTACAACTACACACCCACATGGTAACCAGGCAAACCACTATTTAGGAAATGGAATTCTGGGTAGGCAAATTGACACACAGTCACTTGACTGCACCAGGATGTTCAGTAGATGTCACATAGTACACTTCATAAGTTAAAATCAAGGATAAAGCTGTATAAGGTACTTTCTAGAATCTTTAAAGTATATGTGACACCAGTATCACTGGGTTCTTATGGGTTAAAAAGTATAGAAAATGGCTATTATTTTCTTCAAACTTTGCTTTTGTGACCAGGACAGTGATGTTTTGAAATTTACCTATTTTCAATTGTACAATGGGTGAATTTGTATGTTTTTTATTCAGATTTTTTTTTTAAAAATCACATTTTTTCAGAAAAACATCAACATATGAATCTAAATTAACATGTATTCACACTAATGTTGAACAAAAGTGATCACAAAAGATTAAGAAGTGAGTAGTTTTTTGAGATTTACAACTGTACTGTACTCACTTTCACAAACTAGACCCCAAAATATAATTTCTTTATGTGATCCTTGGCAGCAGCGTTCAAAGTCCAGTATATCCTGGTCGAAGCTCTCGCTTTACTCCTCCGAATATGCTGTGTTCTTGAATTTATCAAGATGAGTGCCTAGGATATGGACTTTGAGGGACAGTCTGCATCCTGTATTACTATAGTTCTTTACCATAATCTCAACCAGATCATCATAGGTTTCGGCCTTGTGATTGCCCTGGAAGCCACAAACCAATAAAGCTGTACCAAACTGCTTTCTCCTTCCAAGTGAGCTTCTTGGGGAATTCCTTGTAATCCAGGATCTTCAGAATCTGTGGTCCGATGAAGACACTAGCTTTGACCTTTGCCTCAGACAGTACTCCATGGCAGGATCTGCTAAGATGTATGAAGCCTACAAGGCATATTTCAGCATGCCTATCAGAGATCAAGACAATTTCTAGGCACCCCATTTCACCTGCAATACAAGAGTGTCAAGACCTTGCTAGAAGCCTTGAAGTATGATGAGTACAACTGGGAGGTCATTGGAGACTTCCAGATGGTGACATTCCCGATGGGTCTCCAAGGCGGTTTTACCAAGTTTCCCTATTATTTTTGCCTTTGGGACAGCAGGGACACCTTGGTACACTACCAAAGTCGGTACTGGTGCCCAAATTCTATGTGGGGTTGAACAACATCAAGTGGGAGCCACTGGCAGGTGTTGATGCCACCACTGCACATAAAATTAGGCCATATGAAACAATTGTCACAGCTCTAGATTGCAGCCTTCAAGTACCTTCCCTAAGCTGTCTGAGGCAAAATAGGTAAATTACAAAATATCAATGTTCTGATCACAAAAGCAAAGTCCGAAGGGAATAATAGCCATTTTCTATACTTTTTAGACATAATAAATCAGAAAATAACACATAACCCAGGAACAAAAAAAAAGTTAAATTTGCACAGTGAGATAGACTAATAGAATCCTAATTATGTCATTTTAATTTTGCCAATCTTTTAGGCTTAAAAATTGAATTTTAAAATAACTGAATATTAGTTTTACATAACTCCTACTATATTTTGATCTATGACAAAAAACAGGGAAAATGATATGGTATTATATTGTTGACATTACTATTAGAAATTCAATATGTGTTGTAATTCAATTCTTTTATTTTACTCCTTCTCTAAACAGCTGTTTTTCATCAAGATCTTAAACAGTTACAACACAAAATTGTCCCAGAATCAAAAAAAGTTCCTATTCTGCAGTTTTTTTTATTCAAAGGTAATTTTGATTTTCATCAAAAGCAGATGCAACTGAACTTGTATCTCCAGAATACAAATAAAACTGTAGAGACCCATAAACTTACTATTTTTAAATGCAAGGCTGTAATTGGCTATAATTTGTATGAATAGTAGCAATTAATATGAAATGAATTCTTTACCCTAATATACTTACCACTGTCTCCTTTGAAGTAGTTTCCTTGGACATGTATACAGTGATCTCACAAAGGATAGTGGCAAAAATGTGTACAACATTTGGTTTGCACACACTGTTCAAATTCCCTGAACTTTTGGGTAGCACCTCTTATATGTGACCTATATATTAAAAACCTTAAAATCTCTCAAATCAGTTATTTTCATAACATTTTTAGTCATGAACGTATGCCAATATTTTCTAACAGAAAAAATACTTGTAAACGGTCATTTTATTCTCTGTAATATAAAGTCACGTTACTAGTTAGGAATTTGAAAAAAAAGAAAGTTCTTACCTTGGACTGACTGTTTCTTGATCCTGATACGGTAAAATTCCATTCTCAAAGATTTTAGCAAGAGTTCCATAGTTTATTGGTGATGTAAGTGTGTCCAAATTAAGAGGAGATGAAAGGGTACCAAAGATTCTCTGTGATGTTAACGTGAAGGGTGAGACTAGCGTCTCTTGGCTACTCAATGAAAACAATGAACTGCAGCTTTCAGATGAAGATATATTGTCTGTCATAACTGGAGATGATAGAGTGCCATGATTGATTGGTGAGGAAAGGGTATTGTTTCTGACTGGTAATGGAAGCGTATTATTTTTGGCTGGAAGAGTCCTATAATCAGCAGACAATGAATTTGAATAGTTCAATGGTGAAGATGTGATAGTTGTAGAATGGATGGCTGGTAATGAAGCACTGGAATGGTTGTTTGGTGAAATGGTACCCTCTTTATTCATGGGTGTAGAAGCATGCCCATTTTTTAAGGGGATGTTTGTTGGCATAGTGGATGTACCTGAATGATTTACTGGTCGAGAGATGATAGCGAGAGCATCAAATTTGTACTGGTTGTCTCTAGGTTTTAGAGTATCACAATCAAAACTGTCCTCCTCCCCCTCCTCATCTTCCTCTTCTTTAACCTCCTCCAGCCTTTTTCCTCTTTCCTCTTCATATTCTTCCTCTGCTTCATCCTCATCACTTTTGTCCTCGGTGTCACTATGTGTGACTGCAACAACATTTCCACTAAAGAAAAATAAAAAAATAAAATCATAATTATATTCAAAAGGTATCGTTTTAGGTAATTTGGAGGTCTCTAATAATGATTTGCTTATTTAATTTTCTTTCCTGGCCTTTTGTATTTCTCTTTCTTCAAATTCATACATCTGTGATGCCAGTGAGAATATGAATGAATATGAAAGAATTAAATAGTAAAGCAGCTCAGTAGAATTTGGCTGACATGTGTCTTAAAAAAATAAATACATGCTTTAATAATTATCTTCTTCTATATAATGTGTGTGTGTGAATAAGGTAATGATTCAAGGTATCCCTAAAATGTACAGGATTAGAGAGTACAAAAGAAATCTGGGTGATTTTGCAACTGTTACATTATGTTTAGGAGGGGGTTCAGTTTACAATGTAACTACAATGCTGAACTAGGGGTCTTACTTTCCGTCCGTCATATAAAACTATGGCTTTGAAGTATTTTGGTTACTTCATTTTACTTCATTGATAAATCATTTTTCCAAAACACAAAATTTGGGGATGGGAGTTTCTGTAGAGGTCAAAATCAATGGGGAATTTTTTTTCACATTTAGTAGTCAAAATCGAAAGGGAACTTTTTTTTCACTTTTAGGGGTAAATATTGATAGGGAACTTTTAGTTGTCCAAGTCAAGAGGGAACATTTATTTTTTCACTTTCAGGAATCAAAATAGAAGGGGAAAATTCTTTCCCACTTATAGGATTCAAGATCAAGTGGGAACTTTTTTTTCTCACTTTTAGGGGTGAGAATCAAGTGAGAACTTTTATTTTTACTCTTAGGGGTCAGAATTGAAGAGGAAAGTTTTTTTTTAACTTTTAGATGTCAAAATCTTTTTTTAACTTTTAGGTGTCAAAATCTTTTTTTAACTTTTAGGTGTCAAAATTGAGGGGGAATTTTTATTTCACTTTTAGGGGTCAAAAGTGATGGGAACATTTATTTTTCACTTTTAGGCGGTCTAAACTGAAGGGGAACTTTTTCATGTGTATATAGTGTAAATAACCTTTTTTTTTCATTTGTTCTGTTGTGTAAAAAGAAATCTACCAAAGAACATATTTTTCTTTTGTTCTAATATTTGGAGTATTTTCTCCCTCAGGCAACGTCAGGTATTCTTGCTAGTTGTTAATAAATGAAAATGTGAACAAGAACACCCTAAGTGCATGGCACAGAAACTCCCAATCAAAACATTCTTTGCCATGTTTGTGAGGAGATATCATTAATGTATCAGCTCAATAATTTATTGTAAGAATTAATGTTTGGAATGATGAGCTTGAAAACAATTCTTATTGTCGGTTCTGATGCTCAGGAACAACTCACATGTTTTACTGTTTTGGTAAGTCTTTGTTTTTTTATTCCATTTTCCATGTATATTATTCAAATTTGTAATAAGACATTTTTTTAATGTAGATTTATAGTAAAGAATGATACTTGTATAAGTGTCTAAAAGGGTCCTTATTTGTCAAATTATTAGCAACTAAGCTGTTTAGCTAAGTAATTCCAATATAGCATCAATCGAATCTTTAATAGCTTTTATTTCTTAGTGCAGACAGTTTATTTTATGTTTGAAGTTGTTTTCATGGTCACTCAGTTATGCATACAGGAAGTGTGCCAGCACAATGTTCTTCTAGGATTTTCTTATTCGTTCCCCCCTGGTATGTGTATGTAAAAGAAACACCTTCAGCACCAACATTTCTTTTCTGACATGTGTAGGACAAGAATAGAACAATGAGAATTCCCCAGAGACTAAATAGCATTACTGGAAAGCAGGTATTAGTCACAGCAGTGTGCAGAGGACAAAATGAAGATGAGGTGCAAATTTTAAAATGGGGACATTATATAATTAATGTCATTTGGCGCTTAACAGGTAAAGTATTGAAAACATTAATTAACATCCTTTGGCACTGAACATGAGAGACAAGAGAGATGAGAACTGAGTTAATTGGAAGTTATCATTAAGTTGTAGTAATGTGATCAGTGTATGTCTCCTCAGTATGGGTGTCACCTATCAATGCAAAAGACTTGCAAAATATCATTGGTTAATAAATGGAGTCATGTAGTGAAAGCCAAGGCAACTTGCTGATGAAGCAGAGCTCTTATCTGTGATGTGTTAAGAATCTAAAGCAGGTTATCTAAATGAACATCACTTCCTCTCTCCTATTCAAATAATAGTCCAATGACGTGCACAAGCCAGAACTAGCCAGCAGCAGGTTCCATGGACCTAGTGGGTATAATCAGAAGAAGTGAATTCAGTCCGCAAGAGCATCCACTTTTTAGAATGTCTTTGTAAAGAGGCCCAGATCAGAGCTAACTCAAGGAATCCAATAAAAGAAGATAGAAGAAGGAATTGGATATAAAGAAGGAGCTGTCAAAGCACATAATTCATCCTAGGAATAAAGTTCAGGGGTACAACAGAAACACATTTTGTTAATCCAACAGAAGAATGTCCCTTTAGCTCTGTATAATATGAGTGCCATGTTCTCTTCTTTAAGATTGGACTTTTACCATCTCTCATTCAATAGTTGAAATGCTCCAGTAGTTTGGTTTTCCATGAAGAAGTCAACAGATGAATAACCCGCATCTCCTTTTTAGCAACTTGTTTTTCTTTCTTAAATTTGTAATGGCTTAACACAATATCTGCTGCTTATGGATTTCACTTTAATTCTTCTATAAAGGTTTAAACCACCCTGTTCTGTTATTAAGCTTGACTTAATCTGACACAAGGCCATAATTGTGGAGCACCCATTAAGGATCAAACTTAGTACAGTCGTAATGGTCTGCTAGGCTAGCTTGCTAACCATTATACCATGGTGAGACTCTTTACCCTGTCTGTTATCATCTCATAAATTATCCTTTTTATTTTGGATGGGAAACCATAATGAGAACGTGATTGAGCAATAAATTAGGATTGGCAGGTTTTCCAGCATAGTCATCTGCAAAACCTGCCAATCCTAATTTAAGTTTTGAAACTTATACCATTAAATTGATATAATTGGGTGGGGTTCACAAGTCACCATTTATAAGATATAGATCTTTCTCAGATGATGAATAATGAAGATAATCGAATTATCCTCTGAACAGTGATTTCTTAATACTGATAATAATATGGTCATACAACAATAGGATAATTGAAGTACATAACATGCATACCACACAATACAGGAAAGTTAATGGGGCTAAGGAAGATGCTTATAGGAAGATGCATAGACACAAAAATGTATAAATTCATGCAGCAAAGTTTAAAACATCCTGTGAAAAGGTTGTAGTTTGTAGCTCTTTTGTTTTTGTTTATCTAAAATACCAACCTGATGAATGCTACAATTGAAGAGAGAATTATAACAAGGAATAATATTGTCATCAATACAAACCTACAAAATATTCTCTCTGATGATGAAAAAACACAAAAGTTCTATTTATGCAAAAAAAGATCACAGCAAAAAAATATAATTATTCTTCAAACAAACTGAAAATGAATTTTTTAAAATATAATTTTCTCTTTCTATCTATTTTTCATATACTCTTTAATAGTAATAAAAACAACAAAGATGAAGATAATATATTGAATAATTTGTGGAATGAGACAGCTATAATTTTGTGATGGAATCAGTGACCGCTTCAGGGCGCATGTCTGTTGTTAGTGACCCTTCCAGGGAGGTAATCTTCAAGTTTCTTATCATTTTTATTACCTCCCTTGACAATAAAATTTGTCGGGGATTTATGACACTAAAAGTCATGTAGTTCTTATTTACTGGAATAGTTTTCTGGGATGCAATTTGCATTGAATATAAATATTGTCCGATTTAGATATGTATATTAGGCTAAGTGATCAGTACCTTAACAACTTGAGTAATTTTAGTATAACTATGTATGGTTTTAATCTGAACTTTTGAGCTGCCATATGGGCCATGAGAAAAGCTTTCACATTCCATATACATTATTCTCTCTCTCACTCACTCACACACACACGTTCTTAATTTCCGATTTTTATTCTGGATAATAAACTCTTATTTAAGAAAGAAAACAGCTAGAGTTATTTCCCCTTACACTACGAATTTTTTATTTCGTTAAACGCAAGTCATACACTAAATTTATGAAATGATCTTTAGAAACAATTTGATATTTTAAATACTTTAATATTGTCCTCTTATTGTAGAATGATGTACGTATCTGCTTTTGAAAGTGAAATATCTTTTTTTAAAAATTAAAAAAATAGGCGATGTTTTCATTTTGGTTAGAATTTACATTTGAGGCGTTTTGATATTTTGAGATCAAGTATTTTTACCATTTCAAATATTTTGAGTAGTTTTTTTTATTACCTTTTTTTACCTCTGTGAACGAAGTTGTAAAGAGGTATATGTTTTTGGTCGCGTCTGTTAGTTGGTTTGTTTGTTGGTTCGCATTTTTTCCTGTCTGCAAGATATCTCCAAAAGTTCTAAATGAATTTCATTCAGATTTTCTGGAAGGATGGACAATAGGTAAAGGAAGAATTACATCCCCTACGCCGTAGTTATATGTCCAAAATATAATATCGCCATATTTCTTTTACTCCTGAATTTCATTCAGATTTTTTGGAAAGGTAGACAGTAATTAAACAGTAATTAAATTTTGGAGCGGATTATGCACTAACAAATTCACCTCCCCTAAACGTAGTTATATGTCCAAAACATAATGTTGCCAATTTTTCTTTCCCTGTCTACAAGATATCTCAAAAAGTTCTAAATGAATTTCATTCAGATTTTCTAGTGGCGTTGACAGAGGTATGCCCTCTCTGATTGCTTTCTAGTTGTCAGAATGCTTTTTAGCTGATCTATTTTGCAGTCATTGAACTCAGTAAAAAAAGATAACATCAATTAAAATTACCAATGGTAAAATATATGACAACCATACTCAAAAATAACTTTTTGTCCATTTCATCTTGAGACAAAAATATCCAATATCAAACATGAATTAAAAGTTATTTCATATCAACACAACTTAAACCTATGAAAAATTTTAAAGAATTCGTAATTTTATTGACAAGTGATGTGTAGATCACATGACTCCTAAATTAAAATGGATGAACGGAATTGTATATTCTTTTAAACCAAGCCAATCATTAAAAAATAGTAGCAAAAATGAATCTTATATTTGCTTTATAAAAAAGATTTTTAAATACTTTTGAAAATAATCAAAGATTCTTGTACTATGTTTGGACACTTGGCTGAGTAAAGAGTCTGATGCATTTTTCTAAAGTTGCCTTTTGATTTAACATATCTAAAAATAAAAACTGATAACAAACAACTGAAAGGTTTTTTAACTATCAGTCTAGTACCTGTGAAATTTCCAATATTTGTTTGGCATAAATATCAAATGGATCAAGTTGACATCTGGCATCCTAAAAATTGATGAATCGAAAAGGGACACCGGTTGACATCACTGAAACGTCAGTAGCCTTACCAAGATAAACAAATACAATGTGTTTTTTTACATTGTGATGTAAACATTTTCTTAACAAAACTCAAAAAAATGCTTCTGTTTTCTTTCTTTTTTGCTCATAATTTTTCTGGACAGGATGAAGTTTTAAAAAACTTTTGAGATTATTAATTTTGATCTCACTCTTTTAATTCTAAACTTGTCAAAAAAGCTCCATGCAAAGTTAAAGCTGCAATCTTCCCTAAAAACACATTGTATTTGTTTATCTTGGTAAGCCCGCTGACGTTTCAGAGACGTCAATCAGTGTCAAGGCAAAACGTGTCCCTTTTCGATTCGTCAATTTTTAGGGTGCCAGATGTCAACTTGATCCCAACTGGTAACTCATATTCCATAAAATTTATGAGGTTTATGTCCATTTATAGGTAATGCTCTAATGCTTCCATATGAAACTATTGATCACTGTAAAGTAATCAAGAGGACACAAACTCTTGAAAGTCACATTGGAATTTAAAATATTTGAGGACAATTTAAAATTAAAGGATAGTACAATTTTTAACTACTGGTGATCTTTCACATAATGACAAAATAGTAAACTTTAAAAAATCAAATAAAATACATGTTTTTTTATGGTAACTTTGAAGAGAATGTTCAAACAGAGAAACCAAGTTTTAAATCATGGCGATAAATACACCAATACAGTACCAAATGTAATAATCTCATTCATTTAACATCTTATAAAAAAAATTTCATAATAAATGAGCTGGAAAAAGAGAAATGAAAAACCAAGAAACATGAACAGCAAAAGATCTAGAATTTCTATTATAAGAAAGCTCAAAATTTGTTCAAATTATTTTATAACTGAAATTCAAAATATTTTTAAATAGTTTGCCTAAAGAAATAAAGCCAAAAATAGAGGCCCAGAATTAGTTATGGAAAAGTTGTTTGATAGTTTAAAATATGTTCAGAGAAGAATATTTATTTGAAAAAAGCTCAAAATATTTTCATATTTAATTCAACAGATTTATTTGATTTTCTTTGGTCTTCATCCATCCCAGTAGACTTGAAATCTAGCGCAAAATGATACATAAACGGCTTTCTTAGATGGTATCTGACACTCTTCAAATCAAAAAGATTGCATGGTACATAAAAATGTCAATGGGCAAATCACACACAAAAACGTGATGTCTTATTTAATGTAGTCAACAAACAACAAAATAACATACTTTTCTTGACTTCTTTCACAAATTGAAACAAAAATCAAATAACATTTATAACAAAAATGTAAAGAGCAAATGTACAAATGAGACTTGACAATCAGTACAATTCATGATGCTTTGCTAATCTAAAACTGAGAGAAAAAGAAAAAACTGAAACAATCAAAGAAGACAGACTTCAGATTTTATTTGTTTGTTATTTTTTGTATGTATGCAAATGGTGATATAATGTGTAAGGATCTTTGTATTTGTAAGCATACTTTTCACCATGATATCTGAACTGATTTCAACCAGATTTGAGCATAGTTCAGATTTTTATTTGGCTAAGTGTTTTAAAAGCAACTGATTACTATCATTGAAAAAAGGAGAAAAATTATGTAAACTATAAAACTATCAAAATCTTTTACAGTTTTATTGTTTATGGATATTTTCAATGTTTTATAGCTTAAATCATATGCATATAATTTCACAGCACCAAAAAAAAAATACTCACTTTTTAAAATTTGACTTTAAGCAAACTTTAGTTGAAATCAGTCTATGCATCTTGGAGATAATAAGCAAGTTATTATACCTGAAATTTTCTACAAACAGGCTTCCTATTCATTGTTATGGATATTGTTATCAATCCTAATGCAACAGAAAGGTCAGTTATCAACATTTGTAGGACTTGAAAAATACTACCAAAGATAAAAGAAATTCACTTAATGGTTAGAATATTAGCCAGTCTGGTCAATGATAGGCCAGTTTTAGCAAAGCTCATACAAAAGAAAACAAAGAGTTTAGCAGGGTGTCTCAAAAATTATTGTAGCATTTAAAAATCGAATTATATATATATATATATGTCTGGTTAAATACGACAGACAAGGAACATCTTGTTAATTTTTTAAAAAAAGTTTTTCTTGTTTCCGTACAAGAAAACATTGTTAATCATCAAAACCTTAAAAATGGCTAATTGTTTAGCCGAAAGCACTCGGTACAATACTTTTGAACAAACACTACATTGCATGGTTCCAAACATGTTCTCTTGTACAGAAGCAAGAAAGATTTAATTAAAAAATTAACAAGATGTTCCTTGTCCATCGTATTTAACCAGACATACATAAATGAAGGATTACTGCCCAAATATGTATATATACTGATAAACTGATTTTCTTTTCATATTTATACAGATTTTGTAAATTTAATCATGGAAAAATTCACCAAAGGACAATGGAACAAAATCATGGAATTTTATTTGTATTTGAAGCAATCAAATATTCTCATGTAAAGAGCACTTCAATGTCAGGAAATCATCTGTGAAATCTATAATTTGTCATTTAATTTTCAGCAACAAGTGCCTGTAATTAAGTTGCCTTGGTGTATGTTGAGTCCTTCAAGAAGAACTTGGAACATTGAAGACAGTTGGAGGGGGGTGCAGGGATGTTACTGTATTGCATCATGAGAAATATTTTACACCTTTCCACATACAAGGTGTAAGAAATAATTACTGACAGACTAAATTTTGCACTCTGCATTTAACAATTGGCTAATGAAGAAAATGGATTTGCTCCTCAATTAATCATGAATCATGAAACTCATTTCAACTTTAATGGTTTTATTAATAAGAAGAACTGCAGGTTTTGGTGAAATGCCGAATTGGAACTTTCCACAAGTGTGAATTGCATCAAGTACACAATTTGGTGCAGTGTAGCATCATAGAGTGTCATTGGGTCTTACATTTTTGAAAATGAAAATGGCAGTTCAGTGATGGTTACCAATGAAAGATATTGAGTAATGATCATCAAAAATATAGTGCACCCTGAAGTTAAAATGAATATATTACAAATGAATGAGAATCTTTTACTTATGCTTTATTGCTTCTTACATAGAATATAAAATAAAACAATATTATCATCAGTAGTTGAGCAAAATCATGATCACCCAATCAAATTTCCTTTTCTAATGATGATGATGATGGTGATAGTGGTGGTGGTCATCATCATCATCTCTTAACTAAAGGAGTTGTGTGTGTCATGATCATATAGACAGCAAACTAGTTGGATTGAGCTGAAATTTGGTACACACCTGCTTTTTTACCCTATAAGTGCAATAGGTATATTGGGATCATGGTAAATTGTTAAGAAGAAGAAAATCACATTATTTATCATGTATATATTTTAAACTTCTGTGCCATAAAGTTAGTACCTTTCAAAAGTGCATTTTCCCCCTAAAAACCCAGGGTATAGTGGGTAGATTTGCTAGTTTATTTAAATAAATCTATGAACATAAACATCTTGTGTACTTCAGCATTAGGGTATTAAATCATTATATTCTTGTGCACAATGGACAAAAAGATTAAAATTTGATTAGTTCAATACAAATGTAAATCCTGACATTTAAACAAAGCTAGAGACCAAAAAGTCTAATCTCGATATTTACTCGGTCATTTTTTCTTAAGATTTCTTAAACTTATCTCATGGAAATAGATATGTATGATGAGTCACATTATAGTGATGATCCTGTGTCATCTTAGAGAGTGGAGTAATTGCCTACTCAATGCAAAATATAAAAATCTGGCAGGATTTCACTAAAAGAATCTCATGGACTTTAATTAAGAAATTGCAAACAATGGTTGTTATTTCTCTGCATAGTCATACGCGTTCGGGCAAATCAGTGTAATTTGGGCAAAACCATGTAAAATTTTGGACAAATCAAGCCCTTTGGGCCCCTTAAGCAAAGAGTTCCCATACACCCATGTGCATAGTTGACAGTAGTTCAGAAAGGCATACTGCAAAAATGGCCATTGAAACTGAATGATTAACATATCATTATTGTATATTTGTTCATATTTGAAAATTCATGTTGTCAATATCATATCAATTGTATATCAGTCCTACATATTAAAAAATGACAATTATAGATCAAGGAGAATTTGCTCTCATTGTATTTTAACCTTTAACACAACATTCTTTTTCAAGGGCACCAAGATTTTGTGCACTTTGTAACTGAAAGCTGTTCATGTATGACTGAAATTGACATGACAACAAAACCGCAAAATTTAAACATATTATAGTTCAGCAATTGGAGTCGCCTGCAGAGGCGAACAAAGTTGCCTACAGAGTGCTAAAGGTTAAGTTTCATAATCATTGTCATAGTTTTTTTTGTTTTTAAGTTGAAGTTTTGTTCCATGCTTTTCTTTTCAGTATAAGTATTCACTCCCAGAGACATGCATACCAAATTAGGAAGGATTAAACTAAACAAAATGAATTCAGAGCAACAGAAATTCACCAGTGGAAAAACAAGTAAGTCATATAATAATGCTATTTCTAATACTAATGGAAAAGAATAATTCACATAACAGGCATAACTAGTTACAAAACAAATGGGCAAAGGTAGAACAATGATTGGCAATACTAAGAACATGAATTTGAGCATCAGTCGGGAAAGATAAAACAAATAATGAACAAGAAATGAAGCTAGTAATGAGAGAGAGAAAAAAAGAAAAAACAAACAGGAAACAAATGCTTTATTTGCCTTTTTTTTTGCTTTTCTTCCTCAAATAAATGAAGGTTATTTTTACATTTTTCATATTCTAAACATTAAAAAGAAACTTTCTTGAGCATGAACAATCTGTCTGCAGTATTTAAAATGCATTTAAAAAGTTGCTTTCTACTTTATCGTGTGTTTACAAAAGTTTTAAAAAAGCATATGATAATTCATAACCAAAATATATGCTTGCAAATTGCAAGGTTTATACATTTTTAGATCAAAATATTTATAATAAAGGTTTCTTTTTTAAAATAAGTCAGTACAAAAATATATAAATTATTCAAAAATTCTTTTGAAACCATTAAACACTACATAATGATTAGCATTTCCAAAATATCTATTAAATTGTTATTTTTTATTTTTCAGTTTTCTATATATACTAAATACTAAAATAAAATCTTTTAATAAAACAGTTTTGAAGAAAAATTTTAATCAAATCTTATTTTGACAGTAGACAGAAAATAACATTACAAATCTCTGAATCAGCAAATAACAAAGAGCTTTTAATTTAATTGAGGATTTTTGGTAAAAAAAAATGAGGTCATATAAATAATTATAAAAACTTAATTCACTGACTGAACTGATAAAGAGAATGTGCGTGTGCACACACATGCATGTTTTGGTAGTAAACTTCTCTTTCATACATTCTTAAAAAATATGATGCTATATCATTCAAATATTTGTCCTACCTTCAAATAGTTCTTTAAGATTTATAATGGAGTCAGTAAAGTAAATGTTTAAAGAGTATGTATCTATAAATACAAGAAAAAATGATCCCTCTAATTACAATTTGAAACAAAAAGCAAGCCTAAATTAACAATCTGTTCCGATGAGTGAAAAATCGAAATGTAGACTCAAATGTTGGACATATACTCGATCAAATCGCTTGTAGCATCAAAATTTAGGGAGGAAAAAATGGCTGTCAGTGCAAAAGATATGGGGTTTATTTTTTATCCAAATATATATGTGAAAGAAAATTGAATGTTGAAGAATAGAAGAGCAAGGAGAAAAAGTAGCAAAAGTAGTAGATTGATAGGACAAGAGGTAGACAAATAATAAGAAAATATGCAAATAGTGTATAGGTGAAAGAAAGCAGATATAAAACCATCAAATATGATTTTAAGCTTGAGTCCTTCTTGAACTTTGGTGATGACCATCTACAAGAAAGCATCTGCCAATTCAAGGCTGCTCTGACCTAACTCTATACAAAAACACTAGAATAGAGACAGTAAAATTGGCAAATGCTTTCAGCTTTCTTAGGAATACAAAGTGAAGTAGGAAAATAACTGGGGAAAATATTTCTAAATATTCAATATTTGATTAACAAAAAGGAGGTGGATAATATTACTATTTCAATGTTTGTTTATTGTTTATATAATCTTCAGAACAATATACTGTATAGTTAATTCAAGTTTACTCCAATATTTGCTGGATAAATTGTCTCTCCAACATAAGGCAGTATTGTGTCCATCAGAGTGTCAAGTACATAGGGTCGAAACAGACTATTATGATCCATTAGGATTAAAAAGTTGACTTATACACCAGCATATATGGTAAATAATTAGATATTAAGTAGTTTGATAGATGGTTACTTGGACTGATTGATAGGAAGTAGACGGGCGGGCAGATATTGCTATTCTGGTTCATAACTTGGGAAAATTGTTTCTAAGTGGAAGTGTAGGATTATAACTTGAATAATTAGTGCTGACTGAAAATAGTATATAGACAAGAAAATCTGTGGAGCAGGTAAGCAATATTGTTCAAAATAGACATTAAGGACATTTTTTTCAGTTTAGTAATCCTTAAGAATCTATCAAGTATTTGGTAATGTTTTTTTTTTACAATTTATACTCGAAAATTTGGAATAATCTCTCTGGTCATTTATTGATCAAATTATAATTAAAAGGAAAAGTGTAGGCAACAACATTCAATCCACATTGAAGCTGATATTTTGTGTATAGCAAAAAAAAGCATCAGTTGTAGTAATAATAATAATTAGTGATGTACCGGAATATCAATCTGGCCGGATATCCGGCGCCGAATTCACAAAAAATCGGATATCCGAATTTCTCAGCATTAAAATCCATGTCATTAAAAAATATCGGGTGGCTAAAATTTGAAACTGGTGACAGTGATAATCTTTTGTGAATATTGATATTCCGGTACATCACTAATAATAATACTAAAGGGAAACAAGTGATAATAGCAAGGAAAAGGCAATATTATAATAATAATCTAGCTTCATTTATTGCTCACCTTCTTGAAATGAAATTGACAGAAAACATTCATCAAAAACCAACCTGTCCCAGAGCTGAATGGATTCCTTGACACTGCGATGGCTAGTGAATAGAAAGCCACCAATAAGATACAAGAAAGTGGCTTGCTTTTGAAACAGAAAAAAATGAATGAAATAGTTATACCCAAAGAGAAAAAAACTATCAATGATTTTTAAGACTAGAATCCTCATCTTTGTTGTTTTAATCACAATGATTTGGTTGGTGTATTTTTCATTCTCCTTCAGGTGTATGTAGTGTCCAGTAACATTCAAGATGTTTCAAAGAGAATCTTTTATTGACCAGGTGACATCATCCTTGTTTTGTCATATCCAATGTCCGTTGTAGGGATTGAACTCAAAAACAACCCCTCTAATGAGGCTGCATTGATCTCTCTGTGTCTCTAATGACTCATCAACTAGCAAACCAACATACTATTGAATCACTCCCACCCAACTGAAATAAAGTCACAATAATAGACAAGGTACTACACAGAAGGTACAATTAAGTGATCCCATCAAGCCTAGCTGAGAAATAAGTGCCATCCAGAAACCAGCAAGGCTATACATTTTATGTAAGAAGAGCACTCAGCACAGGTTAAGGTCCAAAGCTCCTGTTCTATCAGACAATAGTTTAGTGGATCAAGATGTTTGTTCCCAGTTATACTTTATTTCAATCCCTGAAGTTGGAAGGTTAGTCCCTGGAAAGGATGCTGGGTGTGACAAAAGAGGTGATAAGAAGAATATATGCACTGAGCAAAAATCCAAAGTTCTGTTTTAAACTCCCTGAATGTTACTGGATGTGACACGTACCTTAGGAAGACTAGGGAGTTGTAAATAAAACAAGGATGAGTATGCTACTTCAAAAAACATCATTGAATGCTAGCAATGTCTCATCTAAAAATTTCAGCCAGAAAAAAAAGTGTTTGTCATATCAGAGAAAACAAACATAAAATTTAAATAATTAAAAAACTTGAAAAATTAAATGCTTTCCATCTTTAAAGATATTCTTATTAATTTAAAGAACATGCTTCAATTTTAAAATATCCTTATGAAATTGTAAAAATACCTACCTGGTTTAAAATGTTTTCATATTCAAAAATATTCCCATATGAAAAGTAATATTTTACATTCAAAACTGTTCAGCATATGAAAAGAAATGTATCACAATTACAACTATTTTGGTTTAAGATATTTTCATAAAAATATTCTGTGTTTAAAATGCACTCATTATTTAAGCAGGTACATTATATATAAGAATGTCTGATACATTTTAAGTTTTTTCCTCCATAAAACTTGTTTTCCATGATGTTTTAGTTATGTTCTATATCTAAAACTTGTCCAGCATAAAAAAGTAAAGTATGGAACTAAAGCTGCTATACAATTTACTCAAGCTTATGAATTATACTTTGGCATCAAAATTGTGGATTGAGACAAATGATGAACTCCAAACATAGATTTTAACACATGCTAATCAAATTTGGATGGATGGATATGAGGAGACTAACACTCAATGTCTTTTTCCATCCTTCGAATTTTGAATCTGAAGAATTTTCCCGAGCGAAGCTATGCAGAGCTCTGGTCTATGGTTGGCTTTGGGAAAATGAGGTACAACCACAAAGATGAAGACGACGATCAGAAGATATACACTTTTTTTAGCTTGAGATCACATTTTTGTTTCAATCAGCAGCAACTGTCGCTGATGATTGAAATTTAGTATGATGAGATGAGAGAGGAGGTTAGATCAATCTCTTTCTTACTCTCAGACATCTTTTCTCAAGTCTGCTATATTGAAGAGATTTTTTTGTTTAAAGAGCATCCAACATATATACCAACTGTTCTGTTCCATGCTTCATGGATTGATTCCAAACAAAGGCATAGAATTCAAATTCCATTGTGCTGGGCAATAACAATCCACAAAAGCCAAGAATTAACACTAGAAAGTGCTGTCAATTGATTTGGGTAAATCTGAAAATTCTAGTGGAGGAATAACATTTGTAGCATTATCTCACTTAAAATCATTAGATGTTTTTTTTCTGATACCAATGACATGGGAACGTTTTGAACAAAAACAAAAAAGTGTCCATTAAACAACGATGTGAAGAAGAAAAAAGACTTGAAAAATTGTATAGAAATCTTCGTCAATAGCATGTTTAGCTTCACTCGGACCAGTAATTTATAATACATTTGTTATACTAATGAAGCAACCACACATTCATAACCAGCAGTAACTGGATGATTTGATTCCAGATCTCAGGCAGACAAAGTCTAATGCTTTTAACATCAAGATTGAAGGAATGGAAACCTTTGACAACAACAAATACAAATGGCAGGTTCATAATGAGTTACTTCTTAAAAAGGACTCCAAAGCATTTCTGCTTTTCTGCATGTGTGGTCTATGAAGCTTTTTTTCAAAGTTCAAATTAGCCCACTAGTAAGTGATAAGGGTCAATACTTAAGTCAACATTTGGAAATAGGGAAGGTTCCTTGCAGATAATTAGACTGCACTTGATAAGATGGACATGTAATATGTATTATGCACTCACACATACACAAGATGAAAATAATCAATCATTGAAAAATAAATCTAATGAGAGTAACAAAAATGATCTTTCCAATCTTTCAAATTTATTAACTGTTTTATGAATCTCAAAGCAAATTCATACACTGCCTACTTTGAAGAATCCTTTTCAATGCAGGAAAATGTCTTAGAGCTAGTTCATTGGTTTAACTCAAATAATCATCTCATTTGAAATTTGATATGCTTTTCCACAGTATATCAGAGCTGATCACCACCATCACCTCTATTATTATCATTGTTATAATACTTCAGAATTAGGGAGCATGCTTTTAACAAATAAAATTTGTCTTATTATATTGTAATTCAAGTATTGTTTAAAATTTGATCATTTATCCAGCACCTTTCTTTACATTTTTTATGGATGATTCGCTCCCAATTTTGAATCCCAAAGATTTTGCTTAAAAAAATAGATTTCAAACAATGATATATGATGAACAATTTCTAAAAACAAAATTATTTTTATTTCTGTTTGTGTGAAGTATTGTCATTTTTTGAGATTATTGCCACTGGATTAAATAACCTACCTCTTCTGCAATGTTGGTGGATCCTTTGCGGTCTGATCTTTGATGGGGACTGCCTGATTTCTCCGATAGTTGGCTTGTGAAAATACATTTGATCCATACCCAAACATCTGTGGACCAAATAAGGCCTGATAGCATTGATTGCAGTATGGATGGCCTTTATGCTGAAAAAAGATTGAAAGACTAGAGTCAACTTTTTCATTTTAAATTTAATACAAGCACACACACAATTATTCCTTTTGGATATTGGCTCCTGTTATATGTAATAGAATGTGTTAAACTTGAAAGTAAATATAACCCCAAGCATTCTTTGTCTCTTGTCAAATATATAGAGAATTCAAATGGTTCTTCAGACAATTGAACTCCTTCTTGTTTGTGTTGACGTTTCAGCCAATCTATTTTTCGACCTTCTTCAGGTGTAAAATCCAAACAGAAGTTTTATTTTAAAGGGGGTAACCCTTATAACGCAGGGCCCGGGTGTTTCTGTGTCTTTGTGTTGTTGGGTTTGGGTCTGTTGAGCAGTGGAAGCCATATCAGGTTGAACTCTGCACTTGTCTGACTAATGCATTTAGTCGACATGTTGATATGAGCTGCTACAGAGATTACAAGGCTTGAGTTTTTAAAAAAAAGAAAATCTCTTCAATGTTTAAATCTAGAATCAGAAACAAAACTAAAATTAATTGCAACATAACTAGTTGCTATGTATTTCCAAAAATGTCAAAAATTCATTCAATAAACCAATTATTATAGGAATTGTAATGTTTATGTATTTATGTGTATGTTTAAGTCAATAAACACGCTGAATCAGAACCTAGCCAACAGCCCCCATTTAATGAGCCCCGTTTCTGGTACTGGATGTGGAAGCAGGGAGGCTTCATTTTTCACCAGGCAATAGCCCTGTGTACACGTGTCTTTGTTCGTCTCTCCCTTTTCTAAACACAGCTAATACAGTTATGAACCAAACGCGTTCAACTAAACACAGCTAAACAGAAACTAACATCAAGCAACAAAGGCACTAATATCAGACAACATTACAAGAGTGAAAGACTGAAAGTCTAGATGTGTCAGTTATTGGGCTCTAATCCAAATCAGCAGCTTAATGCTTTAACCAAAAGAGTCATGTCACTCATCTACGAATATAAAAGAAAGAAGTTTGTTACCAAGCAATTAACACTTTAATTGCACACAAAACTCATCTTTGCAAGTACTTTGCTTATGGAATGTCATGAATACTTGATAAATGATGATCACTTAAGATGGCCTGGTGTGCATTAACCTTAATGTATACTAATGCTTTAAGTTGCAATTTTTATGGTGCCAATGGTAATTGAAATTTAAATGCCTCCAATACCTTCAAATAGGTTCTAATCACAGCTGAAGAGAGTCATGAAACAATATGCAGCCCACCAAACAATCTTGGCCAGCCAGGCAGATAGGATGAGACTATGCTAATATGAAAATTTATAGTCAAACTTTGAGTTCCTGATATCCTGCATTCAGTTGTTTTTGAAAGCATTGATTGATTTAGAGCAGTTGTTCCAAACCTTTTTGGGTCATTCCCCACTTTTATTGATAAGATTACTAGTACCCCCCTTCCATTTCTTAAGTTGCAACAAAGAATAATTTCAAATAACATTATTTTACATATAATTAGACAACTTCATACTAAGAATTAGTTTAATTTTATAATTGTACAGCTGCTGCTGTGTATGTATTATTCAAAGAAAGCAAGCAAAAATAATTAAAACACATCATTTGAAATTCCAATTTATTTCAAAAGGAATAAGAATTCTGCTATCGTAACTGATATACACATCAATGTGATCTCCGTTCTTGTTTTTTTGCTACTAGTTCTTCGATTTGTGGGTCTATTAGTGTGAGAGCACATCTTAAATCATTCTCAACTTGGAGCTTATTTCGAGCCTTCAACTTGATAGACAGAAGTGCAGAAAACCCTATCTCTAAACTGGGCTTTTATTTTGATGATAACCACTGATTTAGAGGAAATAGTCTCTTCACTGAGAGCATTCCATGGTTTGTTCACTCAGGTGTAGAATGATTAAATGATTCCCTCCAGTTGATTTCACTTGGTTCTCATCTGATAGATTTTTCAGATTGAGTTTGATAAAGCCTAAGGGGTATGAGTACATTTGCTTTATTTATCTTTATCTTGTGACCTATTGGATACAATGGGTTGACAATCTTTTGGACAAAATCTATAAAAGTGTTATCAGAATTTCTTACAATGTTCCCTTATGAGTTACTCAATTTTATAAATATGTAATCAGAATATAATTGTTATTATATACAATCAGTTTTTTAAAATACCACTCACACTTGTAGATAAATGGGAACTCTGTGTGTGCATATATGTTCTAATGTAGACGTGTGTATAAATACAATGAGTGCAAAAAGTTTATTTTAACATACCTTCAAAATTGACAGAATTTGGACCAAAGATTTCTGATTCTTGTACATACTTTTCAATGTTCAATCTTGTTTCAATATTTTTTTGATATTTGTATTTTTTAATCTTTGGTCCAAATTCTGAATCTGTATAAGGATGTTAAAATGGACTTTTTGAAATGTATCAGATACTTTTGACACTCACTGTATATATTAGGTAAATCTGGTATAAGGCCACAATTATAAAATATTCAATATGGCTATATTTTGCAATATTAGTGCACTAAATATTGCTTTACTTGTGTTATTTGGACAAAGAATATTCTTTATAAAATTACTTGTTTGACATAACATAACCATCATATAAAACTCAGGGTTTCATAAAATAATATTCGTAATTACAATTGGAGCAATCATACTTCTGAAGGGAGAAGGGTCTGCAAATAAATATCATAATAGATTCTAGAGCAGTGTTTCTCAACCTCTAGCTACATTTCAACGCTCCCCTGTAGTTTAAATATGAGAAGTACTCAGAGATTTTTAGAGACATGGTAGCTTGTCATTATAAAGAGAAACATCAACATTCAGTTCAATGTTTTTATTAAGGAAAATGTTATAGTAAGTATATCAATGAATTTCTAAACAGATACTACTAAACAACAGCAATTTGTAAATCAGAATTGTAGATGCTTATGGTATCTCCACAATGCACCCTCCAGAAGCTCAAATGCCCCCTTAAAGGTCCTTAGTCACCTCAGCTCCCCATTGAAACAAACCAAAGTTCCCCAGGAGGGCTCTAGCACCCACGTTGAGAACCACTGTTCTAGAGGAAGAATGAATATATATTAGAAGGCAAACTTGCTATCAATGTCTTTGGAGATTAGCTTGGTAATTTGTACATCATGGTAGATATTAAAGTAAAAATGAATGTTATTGAACAATATTTTGCTTATTCTTAAATACAAGGTATACACTTTGATTATATTAATAGGAACACATGCGACAGTTTTTAGTTGAGTGAAATACGATTTTACAAACTGACAAATAGAATTACTTGTTATTTGTTTCTTAGTCAAAATTTGAGATTGAAAAAAAAAGGTTTTCCTACCTCTGCATGCTGACCAGGAGTTAAAACCTTTTCACACTGGCCACACCGAAGACAACTTGGATGCCATTCTTTTCCAAGAGAACTTTTTCGCTCAGCTGGAATAAATAATACACACATGAATGATAGGTTTTCTTGCAGGACATTTTTTAGCCTATTAAAATCAAAATTTATCCGTAACAACAATAAAGTGATGATAAATATAGAATATTCACTCAAGACTATTCTTTTTTAAGCATCCTAATTGAGAAAAACTTCAGCAAGATGAAAAGATTTTTTTAAAAATAAATAATAAATAAAAACCCAGAATTAAGAGAATGTATGGGGGAAGAAGGAAGGGAGTTGTTTATACTGTGTGGTTTGTTATCCAATACACTAACCGTTGTCTGTCAGACAATTGTAAGACATAAAAGATGATTGGAACACAGAAACATATTTGATTAATAAACAGTAGGAGTTTTCTATATTTCAATGTATTTTCATTTCCTTAAAACAATAGGAATGGAAATGATATTTCTGCTTATTTATATGAGAATACACATGCAAAAGAAAAAGAAGACACAGATAAAAAAGGAACAAATATCATAAAAAAACCTTAGATAGTATTACAAAGCATAGATAAAGTAAAATGTAAAATGATAATGCAATGGGAATAAAAATGTAAGCAGAGGTTAAAAATCTATTGAGCCATTAGAGTTTTGTGAATGGCTAGTCACTTAGTACTAGAACTAGAAAACACACAGAGTGCATACCTCTGCCAACGCCCAGGGGAAGTAATTGTGCATTGATGCATCCCAAAATGCATCACTTCTTCCATGGCCCATTGACCACACTTCCACAAAATATCATTGAGAACTTTCTGAGATATCATCAGACAGACATGAAATTTTGGCGATATTATGTAGTGTGGATATATAACTATGATGGAGGGGAGGTAATTATGCATGGATTGACACCCAAAAATTCACTTCTTCTGTAGCCTATTTTCACCCTTCCATGAAATTTCATTGAAATTCATTGAGAACTTCTGGAGATATTGTGTGGACAGTCATGTGTGTATACATAAATTTATAGAAAAAAAACGGAAAAATATATCTCAATCTAAAAGAAAAATTCCTGAATCAACCCCAAAATTTAACCAACTCTTCTCTACCCCATTCCCCACCCTTCCCCAAAATCTAATTGAAATTCATTGAGAACTTTTGGAGATATTGGACAGACAGACAGAAAGATGTGACCAAATACATATACCTCTCCAACTTTGTTGGCAGAGGTAAATGATTTTTAGCAGGGGTGGATCCAGTTTGTTGAGCCAATCGTCTTCCAAAATTGGGGAGGGGGTAAACTTTTGAAAATTATGTATCCAAGATTTGCTAAAGTTGCATTTCAGGGCATATCAGCTACTGAAGTTAAGATAAATAAAAATTTAGGAAAAATTCTAAGTGTCTTGAAGGTTGTCATGTGTTGAGACGAAAAGATTTAAAACTAGGAAGATGCTCCAAAAAACAGTATAAATAAAAAAATTTGGAAAAAATTCTGAGGGTCTTGAAGGTTGTCATGTTGAGACAAAAAGATTTAAAACTAGGAAGATGCTCAAAATTTTTCCACCCCTGTATAGGTTGCTATTGGAGAGACAAAAGCAGGAAACAGAAAGAAGAAGAAAAAGAATAAATACAATTGGCAACATGTTTGACTTCATGGAGATATTTGTCTTTTAATGAAAATAAATTAGATAGTAATAATTACATTGTTAAGGACACATTTTACCATCCTTTGATTGATGTTAGCTTTAGCATAGAATAACTTTAACATGAGTGTGAGTTAAATAATGTTTAATAAAGAATATGTCATCTTTGATTAATTGAATAATATCATTTCTCATTAAGCTTTTGAACTAGTACTGAGTGCTGATCCGTATTTCTTTTAATGAAGCATGCTTCTAAAAGAAGTAACCGAGACCAGGTCTTAGATTGACATAATTATTTTATTTGTTTTCATTATATGGTTAAGTACAAATGAAGATAGATAGATCCTTACATCCCCATGCACATCTATGTTGCAAATGTACAAGTGGGTACAAGTGATGAAATTGCACGTACAAACGGAGATGCAGAAAAAAAGTTTTTAGTTGTCTGAGCCTATTTACATAAGCATACAAGCAAAGGGGGCAGCCCTGTTAAATTTCGGGCAAATCAAGCCTTTTGCCCCGAACTAAGTTAGTACCAGAATTAAAAAGTATGAGTTATGAGGATAGGCTAAAAGTGTTATATATATGGTAGAAGTAGATTGAATATCAGAAAATTCTTTTTTAGCAATAGAGTGGTGGGACTTTGGAATAGATTACCGGAATATGTAGTGCTATCAACAGATGTAAATGATTTTAAGAAAATGTTCTTATAGAAAGTGTTCCCATACACCCATTCCTATTTATACTGTTGGTTAAAGCATTGTTTAAGTTGCTGTTTTGGATTCAAGCCCAATAACTGACATTTAGACTTTCATAGTCTTTCACTCCTACAATAATTGGTTGACTCAATGAATTTTTGAAATTTGTGTTACATCAAATTCTTTTTTTCATCTTTAGCTACATTTCCCTTTACTGTCTACAGCTGCTTCATCATTCTTCTCTAACCACAAAGCCTATCATACCCAAGAGTGCTTTAAGGTGTATGTATATTAAGCAGAACAAACCCTATGGGAATATATAGCAACTTCTTATGTTGTTATTTATTTTTTATTTGATCCTGATTCCAGCTTTAAACATATCAACGTACTTCCTATCACATCCCAAACCTTTTATTTTGGATATGACCTTATTAATTGAGATAATATTTAAATCTCTTTGCACAATTTTTGATCAACTGTTCATTGTCTCTATATTCTATACAGAAGTAAACTTTAAGTATGTAGTCATCATCAGTCTTAACACTTGAACTGCTTGATTTATATCATGTTGCATGGATAATTTTCTTTTTGGCTTTGGAAAGCCATTATGACAGATATTTCATTATGAGTGAATAGTGTTTTGAGAAAATTAATCATTGCTGCCTATTCTGCAGGGTCTTCAATGTAATGGTCTCACCCAAGATAAGTTGAGATGCCAAAGAGTACAACCTTGAAAACCTACATATTGACATGTGTGTTTTTGTGATAAATGTCTGTCCCACTGTTGATATTTTTTAAAATATTATATTTTCAAAAGGTAAAAGTAAAGTAAAGCGTCCTTCTCTTGAGAGACAACTCCCAATGGAGTATGGACACCCGGTGACGAAGACCCAGTTTCTGTTGTATACGTCAGCTTAGTGATCCTTACAAGTTTCAAATCTGGTTGAGACCAGGACTTTATTCTTACAAGTTTTCATGACTACCCCCTTAGCAGGTGGATGCAAGTCCACCAGATGGATGCCTCCACCCTACTCACACAGCTTAGAGTGTACTCAATTAGCTGCTAAGTGCACAGAGAAATTTGTCCTAATGAAGAGTTTTCCACATTCTTCACTCATACTGGCAATCGTACCCAGGATCTTCTGCATGTGAGGCAGACGTGCTAACCGTTACACCATCCAAGCGGACATTTTCAAAAGGTACCTGCCGTATATTTAAAACTTTGAAATGATTTTGGTGGCTGTGATTGTTCGGATGTCATTTGGTTTTATAAACAGAAGGATGTCATCTATGTAACAGATGGAGAGCTTGATTATAATGTTTTAAATTGACGAATCAATTACTCCAATTCAATCATTATTATGTTTAAGATAGTTGCTTACACAAAACCCATCCTTACCCTTTAAACATAATCTATTGTCAATACTATATATATTTTTTGGCCTAACAATCTATATTTAGCTTTTATAATGTACATTAATGAGAGTGGCTTGTAACCTGTCTTTTCCATAAATTCTGTTGAGTAATATATCTACAGTTTTCTTAAAGACATGTTTTTAAAGAGGGACTATATCATAGAACTGTGTAGCTTTTAGTGGTTTGAGGTTGTGATATAGTTTTTTTGTATAAGGTTGGTGTAGTATCCAGGGAATGGAGTTGTATTACAGATTCTTTGTAAAAATTTGGCAGTGCATGGACAAGACAGATAGGCAATGCTTATCTGCTCTGCTTTTTGGAAAAATTTCAGCTCTTTCACTTTCTGTTATTCTTTTTGTGTTAAATATTTTTTATATGTAGTTTTTAGTCTCGAAATGATAGGGCTGAATGATACTCGCTTAAATTCTGATTTATTGCTGGATATTTTTTTTTTCTTTACTGTCAGAACATTCTCGTAAAGGGGTGGCAGACCCCCATAGCTAGCTCAGGCAAAATGCCAGGAGAAGGACACTCCTGTCAAACCTACTATTCCACACATAGGCCCTGCTGTTTATGGTCCTACGGCTGTGGAAAACCCTTCACAAAAATCTTCATTCATTCATTCATTCATTCCTTCATTCATATATGCAGGAGTCAACTTAGTATTTCTTTCAGGCACACAATGGATTCATTGTGTGGTTCTTTACATTATGATAATTCAGTGACGTCACTAGAAGGGTGTGGACTGCACCAGGCAACACCATCACAAATTATTGAATATAACATTTTAGTGTAGTGTTTCATTTCCATGCGCTGTTGTTTTTGTAGCTGCTGGTGTTTTTATAGTTGCTGATTTTGTCAAATTCTCTGGTCTTTTAGCTACAATATTGTGGTAATTAATATTTGTGAACCTATATCAACAACTTTTTTGAGAATGAAATGATATTTGAAGGAAAATAAGGAGAACTAGCATTACAAGGGAAATTATGAATC
>VCCN01000158.1:2535047-2549866 GCA_006491835.1 Architeuthis dux | reverse complement strand
AGCCTGCTTACAGATTGATGTTCTGGAAGATTCAAGTGAGCTGTTGACAACCAACACTTACAGGGGTTTTCTTTCCCATACAGCCGGCTGCCATTTGGTGTAAATAAATCCGGCAGCTATTTTTTAACAAATAAGGAACACAATGCTAATAATGGATGTTACTGGCACTGCAACCTACCTAGATGATAACAGTGTCATGGGATATCACCTAATTGTCCTGACAGAGAGATTAGACAGGGTTCTATCAAGTATCAGTGGTTATGGTTTTAATCTAAGTGCTGAGAAATCTGACTTCAGGATACAATGTGTAAATTACCTGAGATTTATCATTTTCTTTTTTTCAAAAAGAGTATCAACTCTCCAGAAAGTTTGAAGCCATCACTATCCAGAGAGTATACTAAATAATGTAAATATGTCAGGTATCAAGCTAGTGTTTTGATTGGACAATTCTTCAAGAGAAAAGCTGCATATGGCCTAAATAAAGCATGCATGTTTCTTGGCCTTGGGCATGTAGAGAGCAAGTTTAAAATCATGAAGCACATAAAAATTCTATCATTTATCAACACAGCAGAGTTTAATCAATTAACCCAGATGTTTTGCATATAGCTAATGTTTTTTTAAAGCATGAAGTTTACATAAACAAAGCTGATATAACCTATCCTTTGCATATGGCTGACATGGAACTGAATAAAAAAGGGGCTTTCAACTATTAGAAGTATTTCACCTACTTCCTACTGCAGATGAAATTACATAAGTGGCCATACATAGTTTTCCATGCTGCTTAATTACTGCTCATATGGAGCATCTCTGATTTGTTGTAAAAATCTATAAAAGTTTGAAAAGAGCAAATAGCCTGGTGTTAATTGTATGGTTTCAAATCCAGTAACTAGAGTTGTTTTGTGTTAATGCCGTTTAGAACTACTTGAAAACTTTTGCCCATATAAACATATAAAAGCAACATTCTAATTCAAGCTGGATTAAAGTTGGAATGGTGAAAGAGTGCATTTTGTTTTAATTTGCTTGGATCCAGAGAAATGTATGGGTTGTTGAGAAGGACTAAGTTCCCCAAGAAATATAAGAACTAGCTTACACAGACAAGTATATTTTCATCACTGAAAAAAATCTAAAAATCTAACTGCTATTAGACAAGGAAAGAATGAGACAGATAAACCCTGAAACTAATTAATGTATACATGACTAAAAACTCATTAACAAAACAGTGTCCTAAAAATACACAAGAAACAAAAATAATTAAAGTTGAGTTAAAGTTCCATTAAAACAATAGCTTTCCTCAGTACTTGTCTTTTTATGGTCTCAGATAAATTCTATACAAATCGAACATGACAGTCCAATAAAATAAGCATGAATATCTGGCCATTTTGTCATTGTTGGCTGCGTATGACCCAAGATTTATCCCAATATGGAAGTTACTTCAATACAAGTAAAGAAAGAAAAAATGTAATCACATCCTGTAAACAATTGCAAAGAAAGACATAAAAAAGAATTATCAAATATAAATAGGCACAGGTCATATTTATCTAAACAAAACAATCCCACAGTTTAAAAAATTACAAAAAGATCATGAATTTTATGGAACAGAAATATCATTTATACATATGAATTAAATCTGATGCTAAGCACATCTTGTTAATGATGGCAGAAGTTTAAAGAAAGCAAGAAAGAAATCTACTAGTTTTAGACAACTTTAATATTAAGATGCAAAATTCTCTCCGAAAATCCGAGATAGAGTATCTTTGTTAGTTCAGTGAGAGCAACTTAAGAATATATATATGCAGACATTCTTGGGTATCTCTTAAGACTCATGTGAAACCTCAGCCATTTCTAACCTGTGTAATTATGTTAACATTTTTTGTGGACACAATAATAATAACTTAATAAAAATAGAATGAACAAGTGCAATAAACAAAAGGGGAGGAGAGACCTGTCAACTTATTTTAACGGCCTATCACAAAAGCCTCATTTTTTACTTTTTACCTTCAATCAAAAGAATATCTTTTTTATATTTAGTTTAATGAAAAGGGAAATTATAATGTTGATGCATAAAAATGTCCAACAGAAAAACAAATGAGTCTATTTCTAATAAAATATTGTGATAGAAACAGTTTCACTGCAAACCTAGCCAGTAAGTTTTTAGATGTAGCAATTTTACTGAGTATGTGCACTGAGAAAAATTAATAAAATTTCCAACTACACACATAAAAACATTTAAGGGTCAAAAAGAATTAGACACATAATTTATTCTTAAATTAAAATATACAGGAATAACAAAAAATTAGTTCAATTCATTTTGAAAATTTTACAAGTCTACCAAAGACACACAAACTGATGTAGATGCTATGAAAAAATGTTGCTGAAATAATAAATGTTTAATGGCAAGTGGCAAAAATTGTTTGTTCATTGTTTATCTAAGTGTGATAGTAACAAAGTATCAAAAACAAAAAACAATGAATTGATCAATTAATTACAAAATGCATCTTGGCTTATAGGGGGAACATAATCTGAATTCATTAGTTTCGTTGATTACTGACAGAATGATAACTACGCAAGATGAAATTGAAATACATACATGTCAGGTATCTGCCACATTTTCCTAAACAGTACATCTTTTCATGGAAATATCTGGTACTACAGAGGCCAGAGAGAACTGGTGCAATGAACGAAATAAGCCTCTTTAAAAAATAACTAGTAAGAGATTTCAAACTGAATCAATAAATTTTATTTGAAAATGGATTTAAATAAAATAAAAAAATATATAAAAAGAATTAGATAAAATGTCTAACTGCACACAAAATCTAAAAAAAGGATCAAATAGAATTGGACAAATGAGTTTATTCTTGAAAAAATTTATATATGAATAAATAAGATTAGAATTATTTAATTACAAGCTTATGTAAGCATTTTAACCTTGTGTATGTATATGTGTGTGTGTATATGTGTAAAAATATATTACATACAAACCTGGTCTTATCAAACAATTTTAAAACAAATGATTAAGTAATCACAAAAGCAGGCTCAGGTGTAATTAGTATTTGATTAACAAAGAAGAGGTGTGGTTGATTTTTTAATATTTTGATGTTTATTCACAACATTCTCATAACATTATGACTGGAAATAACTAATTGCCTATTTAAAGAAGTATAAATAAACAGGTCTGGTTATTCACTTGATAGAAACCGTCACGTGACCAACATCTTTTGGCAGCATGCCGTGTTGGGAGTGATCAATTAAAAAATTGGAAAAATGGGGTGATCAATGAATAAATTACTTCTTTTCCCTTTTGGGGCAGTGATCACTAAAAAAGTCTGAATTTTCAAAAAAACAAACTAGGGGTCAATTTAGCATAAACTTACATTGCAAATTGAACCTCCCACTAAAAAATGATTTAGTGCGGGGAATTTAAAAAAAGTTTTTTCTAGACATAATGAGTAAATGTTGAAATTTCCAGCCCTCTAGTCTCATTGATGTGGCCTGTACGTGTGATACATACATAGCCAGCCGGACCAACTTGAAAACTGAAGAAACCTATGTTGACAGTTTTGGTTGACGGTTTCTAATCTCCTACTAATTAATAGGTTATGAACAATGTACGTAACACCCTGTCCTGAAATTCATAACTCAGAAACTACTTGGTTAATCTTGACAAAAATTGGCAGGTATGCCGAATATCATGCAGGGATCTCAAATGCCAATGCAGGGGCTGGTCCATACAGTTATCACCCCTGCATCTTAGCTATTTGTCCTAAAATTCATAACTCAAAAACTACTCAGCCGATCTTGACCAAAGTTGTGATTCAGTTTTTGGGGCCGATCTAGACAGAAACTGTCTTGAGGCATACCACACCCCATTAAATTAGCCTGTTTTTGGTCCGCACAATAAAATTTTAAAATCAACCCGGAGGTGTTCTTTTTATTGTTAATATCAATTTTTTGTATCTATTCATTATTTAAAGATTTTTAAAACTGCCATATTCTGTTCTTGTCTGAAGTTTTCCATACATTCGAGGAAGGCCAGAAAGAACAGTGAAATAAACGTTGTGATAGAAAAACAAGAACCATAAGTTCAACGATGAGTCCACCATCTGTGGTAGTAGTAGCTGGAGGAGGAGAATGGTCCACCCGAATGTCTGGACCAAATTTCATATCAATCCAACATGATATGGCTGAGAAAATTGGTATTTAGCATTACTAGAGGGAGACAAAAAAGTTTCCCTTCAGTTTTTGACTCTAAAAAAGAAAAAAATTTCCCGTCACTTTTGACCCCTAAAAAACCAAATTCCCCTCAATTTTGAAGCCTAAAAAGGAAAAAAAAAAGTTTCCCCTAAATTATGACCCAAAAAAGGGAAAAGAATTCCCCTCAGTTTTGAACAAAAAAAGAAAAAAAGATCCCCCTCATATTTGACCACTAAAAAGAAAAAAAAAGATTCACCTCACTTTTGACACCGAAAAAGTTAAAAAATCGAAATCAAATATGTATTTTGCACAAATACACAGCCTATTTTGACCCCTAAAAGAAAAATGTTTCCACTCGGTTTTGACCCCTAAAAAGGGGGAAAAAACGTTTCCCCTCACTTTTGACTCCTAAAAAGTAAAAAAAGGTTTCCCCTCAAAAAGAAAAAGAAAAAGATTCCTGTACGTTAAGGAGGAAAACTTCCTCCATTTTTGGAAAGGAAAAACAAGAAAGAAAGAAAAATCGAAATAGGCAATCCATTAAACCAGGACAAAAAATAGTGTATAAAGCCTATTTGGGGCCTGCTGGAACCATTACACACAGGGTAATGTCAAAAAAGCGAAAATCAACAATTCTGAAATGTATTGCATAATGTATCAGGGATAAAGCAGAAAATTATATCCAAAATGCAGTATAATTTATTTCATTTATATTATAACTAGCATAGAACCCGTCAAAAACAGGAAACATATATATAGAATTTGGGTCTTTAGGTAAATTCAAATCAAAAGTTATTGAGCAAAAGCAGTAACCATGTCAGTTTTAAGCTAAGCTTAGGTAGCACTATGATCCGATCAAATTCTCACCGATTGAATTATAAGTTGAACTCCGGTCGGTTTTCGCGAAGAGTCGCCGATTGAGTCGCTACGACTCGACTTTCAATAGCTTCAAAAAATCTCACATCAAATGACCATAATTTAATCAAAATTTTATTTTATTTAATTCCTTCAAAACAAGGATCACTACATCAAACTTTGTTTTTTTACAAAAAAAGTGGTTAAGAAAGACGAATAGTCGAAAATAAAGAGAAAAACTTTTCGCAAGTCATTTTTGGTACTTTCCAAACCATAATAATACCTTATTTACCCCCCCCCCCTCGTAAAACCAATTTTACATTAAACTAACAAAACCATTCGTCAAACAATATTTTAGATATAATAAACACACAATACATTTATGACAAAACTACAAAGCAAACAATAATCTATTTTTATACAGAACTATTAGCAAATAGCAATTTTCTAATTCGATGATTGTTTACTTCCATCACAACTTTCATTATCGAAAAGACATCAATATGTCATAGTTTTACATACAAAAATGAGGCAAAAATAATATAAAACCTATAAATCTTCCTGAAAATAATGTAAAAAAACTGAAAATAAGCATTATTAATCAAAATATAGCTTCCTATTTTAGCAGTATATTTTCATGCATGATACAAAAAGGTCGCCATTTTCATTTTATTTAGTTGAAAAGGAAGTGACGTTAATTTGATTCTCGCTTTTTGTTTGGTTACGATATACAACTGGGTCGTAGAAAATAGAACCATTTATATCCTTACGACTCAGTCGGTGACTGGATCACAGACACTTTTTCATGTCGTAGGAATGCTTATGTCACAGTTGGTCAGCGATAAATTCATCGGCGATTATGAAATCCAATGGGCGACCGATCGTAAGTGCAGCTTTAGTGTTTGTATTTTAGTTTATGTGTTTTATGCGTTTTTAAATTTGCAGCAATAAGAGAATACAATGTATTACTTATTTTTAGCTACAAAAAGTGGGTGTCGCATTATATTAGAGGTCGCATTGTATTTGAGTAAATATGGTACCATAATAAATAATAAATTAATGAAATTAAACATTAAATTAATAGATATTTTCTAATTGCAGCCTATTATATCCTTTTGCTTGTCAAAGTGATCCACGATTTCTGGTGACATATTTTCCCTGGTGTTTTTTTAATTAGGCCGTCTGTCTAGCTACTTTCATTGCTTTGATATCTGTTTCCCCCCTACCCAATTTGACTGACTGACAATAGTTGAGGCGGTAGCTCATGTGAATGTCATCAGTCAACGAAGGTCTACGTCAGGCGATCGTGGTAGTGTTTCTTAATTTTATAAATTGGTTTGGAATAGCGTGACAGACGAACAGACATCTGCACAATAAAAGTAACAATGGTTTTTATATAGTTAGACAACTAGTTATTCCATGCTAAAAGGTCCGAAAAAAAATCATTGCATCAGAAATAAAACGAAAAATAGCGTCCAGAATGCACTAGGAAAATATAATGGGGGTAAGTTGGGTTTTAAATGCAAAATCTGAAAGAAAACGATAGTAAACTCAACCATAGCCCCCTGGCACTACAAGTTCATTCATGTAGCATGTATAACCAATGTTCGCTACAAGTTCATTCTTGTAGCATGTATAACCAAATTTCACTTAAAATTACCTTAATGTCCCACACCCTTCCTACATCTGGCGGAAGGTATTCATTTTATTTTAAACGGTTAAGATTCACTTTTAGTCGAAAAAATGTGTTAGTTTTTAGAAAAATCAATTTTTTACGGTTTTAGCCGGCTATTTACAATGTAACTGTAATGGTAAACTGGACCGTTACTTTCCGTCCGTTGTACGGAAGTGAGGCTTCGAAGTATTCGGTTACTTCCCTTATGAACAACCTTTGATAAATTTTTATTTTTGTGCTTTCGTTAAGGTTTTTTTTTACTTGAACTGATTGATTTTTTACAAAAACGGAAGTTAATGAAATGAATAAGGCGAAGTAACAACAATAACATAATTCGAAGCTTCACCTCACCTCCGTGCAACGGACGGAAAGTAACTGTCCAGGATTATTACAGTTATATTGTAAATAGAACCCCCCCCCCCCAAAAAAAAAACCCTTAAAAATCGATTTTCTAAAAACTAACAAGGTTCTAGAGTCCAAGGGATTAAAAGCACTAAAAATTACTGGCGAAAAACATTTTTTAACTAAGTTAACTGAAGTGAATCTTAACCATTTAAACATTTGGTAATTAAAAAAAAAAAAAAAAATTTCTAACAGTAACCTGCGACCGGTGTGAATTGCGGGGGCGATGTTTTCATGCGTAAACTTAATCTAGTATCGGGATTCAAAACCAGGCATTCAAGAGAAAATCGTTTCATTTATTTCACAAAACCAAAAAGGGTAGGAAAAAAAACGAATGAAAAAATTGACTCAATAGGATAAAATATATCCCTAGGGAGGGTAGTAGTAAATAAACACTAAAACTACACTGTCGTGACTTCAATGCATAACACAGTAAAGTTTTTATGGGGTCGGCGTGGGCTAATTTAGGGAGAGAAGAAGAAGAAAGCATATTTGGGAGTAACCAAAACATAAAAATCTTCGGTCACGATATTTAATAAAATAGAGGAGTGTATTGATTTTTAGATGGTTAAGAGAGAAGTAATGAAACTTATTTTGCAATTTTGACAACATTAGTCTTTTTTTGAAAGGTTGCAATGCGGAAAACAGACACATGTTTTTTAAAAAGATGGAAAATTAATTATGAAAATTGAATTTTTCTGTAATAAATTCTTAAATCGTCCGTATTCGTTTTGTTTACTTCGTACAATGGTCATTTGGTAAGGGACGAACATTTCACAGTCGTCACTTGTCGTCAGATATAACATTTCCATCACACGACGAGAGAGAGAGAGAGAGAGGGGGTGGTAGTTTCGCTTCCCGCTTCTCCCATTACAAATAAGTGTTTAAATAAATGAAAAGCTTTGGCACAAGGCCAAATGTAGAAGAATTGCAGTATAGGATATTTGTGTTGAGCCAATCTTCAAAGTGGGGAGGTCCTGCACTTTACCGTTAAGATCAGACGAAATCCAAGCTTTTAACTGGCCTGGCCCTCGAACGCCGACCACTGATGCCAGTGGCACTAGTGGGAAATGCAATTACCTCAGTAGGCCCTAATTGTGTGGTCCGGGGTGTCGTGGGAGATTAAAAGAAAGAAAGGGTTATATAAATGTTCAAACCCTTGTGCATAAGGCAGCAACTGGCCTTAACCTAGTCCCAGGAGATGGGATATTTGTTTGATCATCACCTTTCCCGTTGGCGTTCCGTGAAGAGTACAAGTATAAAACTTTCCTGATGATGACTGATATTTGAAATATACGCATTTTACGATAAAGGTCACCTATAACCACAACTTACAAAAATTCATATATTTTCAGAGTAGCGTGAGCAAGAAATACATAAATAAATGCAAAACTATAAAATCTCTTACCAAAATAGACCGGTTTCCCACATTTGTGACATCTATTCATGACGAGGTTTCGCTTGTTTTTCAAAAATATTTACAACTGAAGATTAAAATGTTTGCTTTTTTTAAAACCAGGATGATCCCAAGGAAACAAGCATAAACTTGGGTTGTGGCAACGATGATATTTATAGCATTATGTTAACAGGATGATACATAACGTAGCTTTTTCTTCCTTATTTTGAATAATGCTGTGGCGCTGTTTGATTGTGATGCCTCTGCCATCGTTTTCCAAGGAGTACTTATTTCAATTCCTTCCTCTGTCTCCTCCTGCAAAAACACCAAGATGAAAGGTAGAGAAAATAATTAAAAGGAATTCCTTTTTCCATTTAGGTTTTTTTTTAAATAAATGAAATAGACCTAAGCAAGGAACAAAAACATCGAAGTGTACACCACTACTAGCTTCAGTAATTGAGTTGTAAAGGAGATAAAGAAATTGTAATTGCTACTTACTTTTCTTCTTTACTGTGTATGTCGAATGAGGAGCGTGTTATTAGCAGAAAATAATCATCATACATAGTATTGCATGATGTGTGTATAATTATGCGAGATCATCATCAGAGGTGTGTAGAGGTGTATTCTGGTAGGAAACTGAATAAATTAATGACTACTGTTTTTTGAGAATTACAAGAAAAATAAGCAGAAAATTCTGAAATTCTCTAAAAAGCGTTTTTTTATTTATTTTGGACGTCTACTACACTACGAGCGAGCACTGCATGACAAAATCGCCTACTGTAGCAGACAGTCGTGTCGTTAACAACAACAATCGAAAGAGAGAAGTGGTCACGGCTGAAGATTAGTAGCAGTAGCAGGTGTGTTGTGGTAGCAAAGATTTGATGATCACAACAGCGCTTGACATAGTGGGGAACCTGGAGGGGGAATTGGATCAATGGTTAGGAAATGGGAATGTCAGGCAAGAGAACACATACAAAAACTTTGTGACGTTCGCGTGGCATAAGAAATTGCAAGTATATTATTGTTTGTTTGGCTTGGTATTTAGAGCAGAGAAATGTAGGGCGAAAGAATTGAGTTGCTCAGGCTCGTGTCCATAGGCGTACGAACCGGGGGCGGGCAACAAATCGTGCAAAACGGTATAAATTTTCGGGGAAATCAACCCCCCACCCCTAAACTCATGTAATCAAATACTCACACACAAGATAACATTCTGATTGTTGCGAATCAGTTTACTGGCTGCGAAGTAACTAGGCATAAAAATGCATTAAATTTTGCTTTAGAGTTGAGACAGATGACTGAAAAAAGTTTGTGATGCTATTTCAGGTGCAAAATTAGTGACAAAAAAAGAAACTGCCTGGCATGTTTGGTACAATTAAAGAGTACCAAATAAATTGGCATTTGATTCTGTCGGGAGAAAATGGCTCGGTAATAGCCCCGTTCTTGTAAAATCTGCGATAATTAAACAACTTTACATTACATAGCAGTTGCCAGTAGCACTCTTAAAAATCTTTTATTTCTTCGTTCCCGTAGAACTACTGCGAAATCGTAGGATCGATCAAATTGATAAACTGAAGAAGGAGCCGTATACCGGTTCGGTTTCACAAATTCATTAAAAATCCCTGAAAACGCTAAATATCCATGTGCATAGCCTGTTAACCCTAACAAGCTATCGATATTTATTTTTTGTTGTTGCTACTGACAGCTGGGAAAGGTGTCATTGCTTGACATAAACATCTGGCGCCAACTGACATTTAAACCTTGTTGTGTTCTCTCTTTTATGCCAAGAGTAATCTTAACATTTAACAAATATGGAAAAAAATGTAACTAGAAAGCACCCAGAGAGCGCATACCTCTGCCAACGCCATTGTGAGGGTGTTGCATACCCTTTTACACGTTCTCGGTCGCGTCGTGGGTTGCTCATGTGTGGAAGGGAAATCCTGAACTTGAGAAGAAAGGGAAGACTCGAAAGTTGTTTGCAAAAATATGAGAACATATTTTTATTTTCATAAAATTATATTTTGTCGACCGGAGAATGAAGAGTGGGAGAGAGATAATGAGAACCGACAGTCTGTCCCCAACAGGGACACTGGTCTCGTGCCTTCCGGCCCGGTCGCTGCTGCTTATCTCTGTTCTGGGTTCCGAGTTTCTCTCCGTCTCTTGAGCTTCCGTCTCCGGGTGTCCGGTGACTTTCTTTTATCAGGTTTGAACGCCCGCGCTTGTGTGTTCAACATCCTGTTTTCGGACACCCACGCATATGCATATTTCCTAAACTGACCGGGGTCACTTCCACTTCCGTACAGGTGTTGGCCTGGAAATGACCTCCAGTGACAGCATATTATAACAAGGGGAAGTAATTGTGCATGGATCTACCCCAAAATTGAATCACTTCTTCCGTGGCCGATTCGGGGAATCGGAACCTTTAGAGATATCGTGTGAACTGACATGAACCTTTGGCGATATTATGTGGTGTAGACATAACTACGACGGAGGCAGGGCCGGATTAGCCTATACGAAAACTAAGCCACGGCGTAGGGCCCAGACATTGAGGGGCCCAACAAATAAATAGCAAAATAGAACTTTATCACTATTCCCTTGGTGAAAAGATCAATCATAAATAAAATAATTACTTAATATGTAACGTATACATATCACATATATGTATTTTGCACTCACACACGCACTCCGGTCATTTAGTGACACGCACATATTTTCCACGGAACACCCAGGTTTTAGAGATTCCTAGAACCAAATTATCTGTCTACAAGTGCCTTGAGATAACTGGCCGTACAGGACATGAAAATCTACCACTTGACTGGAAATTCAATACGCATTGTAGACCAAATGTCCAGGAATACCGTGTACCTTGTCATTCCCTATTTTACCTTAGAACCACACCGAAAAGATAACATTTCGACCAGTCAACACCTTCCACGTACCTCTTCCTATAAGAAGACGAACTCATTTCAATCTTAGTCCGTTCCAACACTCTACCAAAGAGACGCGCACCCCTCTCTTTCAATTACGTACGTATACATACGCATTCATACATGTACACCCTTCCTTACACACACACGTTAACAACGAAGAACTTTACTCGCTAACCTCTATCCATCATCAGCACCTAACGGGCAGTCAGTAAAGCTATTACTCTATCTATATTATTAGAAATATTATTTGTCTCCCTCAATCCTCAATCTTTCTTCCTGCCCCCAAAATAAAGTTATGGGGTTAATATTGAACACTTTCCCATTGGTTGAAATTCGACCAATGGGAAGCGTCTAAAAAAGGGGACCGCGTTCTTCAAAATCCCTTTCCCCCTCTTCGCAATCGACAAGACCTCAAAAAAGGGGCTTCCCCCTTTTGGGGGACTGAACTGCTAACTTACATTCTGATTTTACATCTACTCCAAACTACACAGCAAAATGCCAGTACAAGGCAAAGGGGGTAAAGTTAAGGGAAAGAGCAAGATCCGCTCATCCCGTGCCGAACACCAATTCCCCATCCACCGTCTTCTGCATAAAGACTACTGCCCCCGTTCACATGGCCGCCGTCATGGAGCAACTGACCATGCCGCTGAGATTCTCGAATTGGCAGGAAATGCTGCCAGAGACAACAAGAAAACCAGAATCATCCCCCGCCACTTGCAACTGGCCATCCGAAATGACGAACTAATGAACATTTGTTAACTGGAGTTAGCCACGACATATGTGAGTGTTTCTCCACGCGAAATCCCACCTTTTTCGCAACCCCAAAACCACCCAAAACCAAACCCAACCAACCCTACCTCCCCTCTATATCTTTTATCTATCCTATTCTCTTCTTGAGCAATAAAGATTGGATTATCTCGGACCAAAAAAACCTTCGCATTGTTGTTATTTCTCTCACACTTTGAGTCAACATGATCCCGTTCGCGCTAAAACATACCCCTATGGAAGAAGGCTGGCCCCCCTCTTCCAAAATGGACACTACGAGTACTTTTGCAGAACGCAAAGGTAACTAATCTAATGTATGTCTGTCTACACTTTTTATTATTTTTTTTATAATATTTCATCGCAGCTCGTCTAGTTTAATACAGCAGCCAGACTATTGCTCCTATTACTACTGTTACTAGCAGCTTACTCTACTACGATCATTTGTTATTGTTTATATAGCAAACTTCGTGTTTCAAACAAAGTCAGATACTTTTAATATATTAATGAGAACTTCACTTAATATAACTAATAATAAAGCTTCCCATACAAATACATTTAACACGTGAATACAAATAATATTAGTTTATAGGTAAAATACCCCCTTTTAAGTTTATACCATGAGACGCCTTATTTTAACATTTGTTTGTTACTATCTTTATAATTTATTGAATATTACTTACATATTTTACTTTGTCTAATTATGAACTTATGAAATTTAAAATACATTTTTTTGTTTTGGTCTTCCTAAGACATAAACAATATAAATAACAAAATACGACATAGAAACTATAATGCACAGCAGAAGAACAATATTTTACAACAATAACACACAATGGGTGAAAAGAGATAGCACTGAATTTGATGTAGCAATGGGTGCATATGATAGTGCGCAAATATCAGACCTCGTGGGGCTATACATATTATATAACCTAACAAATAGTAAGGACATAAACATCACTAATATAGGTATATACAGAGATGATGGTTTACTAGTAGTTAAGAATATGACTGGGCAAAAAGTAGATAAAATTAAAAAAGAAATAACCAAAAAACTAAAACAAATAGGACTAACAATAGAAATCAAGGCTAATTTTAAAATTGTTCATTTTTAGACGTAACCCTAGACTTAAATGACAACACCTATGAAAACTAGCCTAACAACAAGCCATTATACGTTAATATAAAATCAAACCATCCACCATCAATAATAAAAGGGATACCCAACTCTATAAACAAAAGATTAACAAGCAACTCTTCTAACAGGAAAGTTTTTAATAAACACATTGCAGAATATCAAATAGCGCTAAAAAATAGTGGATACAGGAATTTTGAACTAAAATATAACGGGGAGGGGGGGGGATAAAAAAAATAGGAATAATAATAATGAAATTTTAAAAAAAAACAAGGAATAACAGAAGCAAGAAAATACTATGGTTCAATAAACATGTGAAAACGAATGTATGTAAAAGATTTATAGAACTAGTTAAAAAACACTTCCCCAGGAAAATTAATAAATTGCATGAAATACTAAATATCAATAACATAAAACTGGGATATTCTTGCATGGATAACATAGGAAACATCATAACCAGTCAGAATAATTATATTAAAAAAACACCGTGAAAACAAAACGGAGAACAATATAACTGAAAAGAAATGTAATTGTAGAAACCCAAACGAATGTGTAGTGAATAATAAATGTCTCACCAGAGAAGTAGTCTACAGGGCTAAAATATCAACTCTAGAAATCCCAAAAGAGGAAAAAATTTATTTCGGTCTAACGAAACCAGAATTTAAAACCAGATTAGCAAATCACAAAGCATCTTTCAAAAACACACATAGAAAGACAGACACCGCGCTATCAACTTACTACTGGAAGTTGAAGGATAAGAATAAAACACCCGTGATTATTTGGACAATAATAAAACGGGCAAAAACATGCAAAACTTTAAATTCCAGGTGTAACCTATGCCGGGAAGAAAGATTGCAAATAATAACACATAAGGATATAAATAACCTGCTTAATTCGAGATATGAAATAGGAGTGAAGTGCAGACACAGACGTAACCTGTCATTATATTACGTCAATAATGAATAATAAACTTGACCAACAGTAAGAAAATATCGGAACACAGAAAAGAATATAAGATCATACATAAATAAATATAAATAGATATAAGAACCCGAAAACCAAAGAACAGAGGAATAACTGAATAATTTCATAACGGCTAATTAGTAACCATGGTGATAACGCCGGGAGCAGGTATTAACATCAACAGGTGGGGATGACGAAATTTAACAACAAGACAAATAGTAATAGATCTTACTAGAAAAAATAGAAATTAAAAACATAGAAACTAGAATAAGAACATAAATAATAAGGCCTTAATTAAAAGAATAATAATAATCAAAAACTAAAAACTAGACAAAGAAGATAAATGATATACTGATAATATTAACTACAAATTAAAAAATAAAAACCAGAATAATATTAAATAAAAAATGAAAATTAGAAGAAGAATACTAATAACAAGAATATTGAAAGACCATGAAGAATAAGTAGGTAACAAAGAGGATTGAAAATGTAAAAATAAGTTCACAGAAAAAGGCC
>VCCN01000158.1:2497293-2511351 GCA_006491835.1 Architeuthis dux | reverse complement strand
AGTTAACAGTTGTACTGTACGTAAAGTTAACGTGTAATAAAGCTCGTTCATGTACACCACTATTAAGCGTCAAACCTTTTCCTTCGTCACGAGTACGAGCCGGGCTGTAGTTACAATCGTGACTTTGAAAGTTTTAACTACGACGTTCCATTTGACGTAAATAAAATACACCTGATAAATAGGAAGAAAATTCGCTTAATCAATTCAGAAAGCCCATCCGGGTTGACTTGAACTTGTTTTGTCATTGGTTGCTATTCATAGTAATGCAAAACATCTCGAATGTAAACATCTCGAATGTTCGTTACACATGAACAATTTCTCCTTTAATTTCATTATTGCAACACTAGGAAGCATTCAGAGAGCGCATACCTCTGCCAACACCATACACCAACTAAAAACTGAAGGAAAATCAGTTCATATATAGCTACGTTGCATTTTATCTGGTTACTCTGGGTGTTACATGTTTCAAAAGATTTGTTTGTGATCTTGTTCAGCTGACCGTCTGCCCAAATTTAAAAATTGCGTTTCAGGGCATATCAGCGAAAATTAAGATAAATACAAATTTTCGGGAAAATTATAAAGGTCTGAATTTTCAAAAACCAAGCGGGCACAAACTAGTGTCTAATTTAGCATAAACTAACATTGCATATTGAACTTCCCCTCTAAAAACCTATTTTCAAAAAACAAAAAACATTTCCCTACTCATTGAGGGGAGTATGTGTGCAAAATTTTCTTCAAAAAGTTTCTACTATGAACAGTTAGGGCTGGGCAAAGTCTGGATATATAGATAGATACATAGATACATATAATACCCCCCCTGGACTACCCCCGCACCCGGGGAGGAATTTCCCCCCGGTTGGGAATCACTGATCTAAGCGGAACTATTTTCCTAAATCGTGTTGCAAATGAACACCGGTTGGTCGATAAACTCTTCGGGGATTTTTTTCGATAATACCGTTGAAGGGAGTGTTAAGTTAAGTGTGTAGGCAGTATGATGTGAACTTTTTTTTTCCTTCTTTCCCTCTCTTGTGTGTTGCTGTTTAAACAGGTAGAAAAAGATTAGAAAAAGAAAAAATGAACGAACAAGTGAAATGAATTTGTTGTAGTAACTAAGAAAAGGTGATACGACTGTCTAAACAATCACACAAAAAGCATTGTTTTCGATTGCAGTAATCACAGAAAACAGGTAAATCGACAACACAAAAACAACGAAAAAGATATTTTAGAATGTTAGACTTTTCTAAGCCCTTTTTCTTTTAAAAATGTTGGATGTAATTATCAATGTTAAATGAAGAACTCTGATGATATGTGAAAAATAACCTTTAAATCTTTGTTTTTCTTTCTTTCTTTGGCCACCTTTATGAATACTAAGGATAGTAGTGCTTTTTTCTGTTTGGTAATTTTATTTTTCAGTTATGAAAGCAGGGAATATTAAAATAATATCTGCATCTGTGTAATGAATGCCATTATGTTAATGATAACTATATAACCAGTTTTTGTAAAGTAAATACCTTGGACTGTTGGACGTGATAGCAAAAAAGTTTTTTCCCCCTTGAATGGTTAGAAAAAAGACGAAGATGAAAGTTAGAGATAATGAAAAAAAGATTACATTTGCAATACAGCTTCTATTTATCTCAGTATTGTTATTGTTTTTAAAAGTTGCAAATGTTCAGTTAAAATGCGATAGATTTAGCACATTTCTCGGTTTATCAATCGAGTAAAATTTAAGAAACTTATCTCTTTACTTTAACTAAAGTACCCATCACGTAGAAATGTTCTGAATCAAAGAAACCTACATGCTCAATTCGATTTTATCATCCACAAACAGCGGTATCTGATCGTTTAAGATTTTTTTTAAGGAAAAAAGATGTGGGGGGCCTTATTTTCACAATTTACTAGTTAAACTTTTTATTGTTTTCAATAGAAAATATCCGGAAAAGAACCTATCCGCGTGTTTTATCGCGATGGCTCCTGGAACCTCGGAAGAAAAGGTCAAAATTATAAGTAAACCCATAACCACCAGTGCCTTCAAGAACTGCCGACGACTTCTGCATTGGGGACCTGGCCTTGCTCTTTCTATAATATTCCTAATCTCTTTCATGTCTGTCACATGTACTCTTATGTGGTGGCCAGTGAATACCATGGGGGGTTTGATAAACCTCTTGGTGTTCATGATGTGGGATACTTTGACCCTATACAACTATTTTATGGCTGTATTCAATGGACCTGGATTCGTTCCATACGGGTGGAGACCGGTAAGCAATATATTTTTTTCCTATTTAAAAATATATTAGACCTGTCAAAAACAATTTTGTAACAAATATCTGCACAAGTTTTTGTTTTTACAATACAATCACAACTCATTGTATGCTTAGTGAAAAGAGTTTTAAGTATGTCCGTTTTATTTTTAGGATTTGGCACTGTCTTTTTGCCGGCTTTGAAAATATTTCTACTTTCTTGATACGTTTGATTTCACCTTACTGTTTTGTTTGGGGTTTTTTTGGGGGGGGGGATTACTTTTGATCACCCTAAGCAAGGCCTTTCGGCCACTTTTCACATCAAAGAGTTAGTAAGAAGAGAGTTATTTATGCCACAGACCAGTAAAAAAACAAAAAAATATGTTAAAATAGCTTATTGATGTTAAAATTGTAAAGTTGGCAACGCTATGACATGTTTAAAATGAAGACTAAAAATGACTAAAAAAAGCAATGTGAGAGTTTAAAAAAATGACTTATAAGAGTTAGAAACACTAAAAATGAAGAGCAATAAGAGAATTAAAAAAAGACTAACATTGGGTAAGGCACTTGTTTACTCTGGATTTAAAGGTGTTGAGATTGTACTTGTTCGGAAAACATTCAGAATGGATTTCATTCAACATAGCAGATGTTCTTGAGAAGAAGCTATTTGCACGGAACTTGTGGCGAGTCCTTGATATATCTGAAAAGTATGGATGTGCCTTAATTGCAGCTCGGGTTTTAACTGAAAATTCCTGGACAGGAGGGACTAGGGAATGTAGTTTATCTGGACACTTTCCATGGTTGCAACATTACAACGATGAGACAGTGGTTGGAGTGTGGAAAAAAGCTCCACTAGTCCACACATTCACTTCTGTACTCTATCGAGTGTGGAAAGTGCCTGATGAGAGGAGCCTGCCCAGATATGCACACAGTACTCCATTTTTGGACGGTTTTGGCTCTTATAGAGGTATATATAATAGTGCTTTAGGTGTTAGAAACCTTCTCAATCAGTAAAAAGATTGTACCATTTTAGCTGTGTCCTTGGCAACAGAAGTAATATAAGAGTCCCATTTCGGGTAGATCGTTTATAAACAAAAGGAAAAGTGTAGGCCACAAGATGGATCCTTTGGGTACCACTGCATTAATTTCATGAACCTCTGAAGATTGGCCATTGACCTTGAGACTTTCCTGGTAGGAAATATATGATTGTGAAGTGAACTCTACCAGTTATACCATATCTTGTAAATTTATGAAGCAGACCTCGTCAAATGCCTTGATATAAGAGATAACCAAGGCAATAACATGGGCATCATAACCACTATCTAGTGCACTACTAAAAAGTTAGTATATCAGCAGTAGACCTGGAAGTCCGAAAACTGTATTGTGCATCACTAAGAAGGTTGAGATTATTCAGGTGGCTAATGACATGTTTGTTCCGGATTGATTCAAATAGCTTGCTCATAATGCACAATAAACTGATTGGCCTGTATTGTGTTGGAGAGGAGCACTCCACAGAGTTCTTGAAGACTAGACAAACAGAAGACATCTTCCATGAGCTAGGAAGACATTTCTCGTTGAGACAATGGTGCAATTCAATTGCAATGTCTTTCTTTTTCCATGTCACACATCACAAAGAAATAAAATGGTGTTACTGTTTGGTGATTGGCAGATTTTATTCTTGTCATGAGATTTATTTGTTGCCTTTTTTAACAAATTTGACACAAAAAGCCATTAAATAATTCTAGTTCAGAAACAGTAAACAAATAAGAGTCAGCTGTAGAAATAAATTATATCCTATATAAAAGATTCTATTTATTGTAACTGAAAGTGAGACTTAAATCTTGTGAAACCCAATCAGAAAGTAATGGCTCTGTAAGTCATCCTTGAATTGATGAGACCATTGAAAAGAACAATTGGTCTAAATTCTGGACAATTTAAAACAAAAAAACATTAGGGGGTGTTTGAGATGTGAAATACTTTAAGTTATTTCATAGCATGGAGACAGCTGAGAAAAAGTACAGACCATATTAATACTTTTTGGAGCATTAATTTCATACATTATTATGATAAACGAGCCGCCTAAATCGTAAATGTAAATTACAATTTAAGCTGCTTAAGCATCATTAGCTCAGTGGGCAGAACAGAACCTGCATATAAGGTTGCTTCCAAGGTGGATGCGGGTTCGATCCCCACACAGTGCTTGTTTCTTTATATACATTATTTTTTCACAACTTTCAGAAGCAAAAATTTCAGTTAGCAAAAGTTTTTAAAAAGCTATCTTATGACTGAAAAAAATTAACATTACATATTATTTTATATGAAATTTGATAAAGTTAAAGCAAACGAGTAGCTTAATATCAGTCTTAATAGCCCTTTTTATATTATAAACAAATATGAAAAAAATCATATTGATAAGTTTTAATAGGAACAGTATTAGATTTTGCAAAGTGCATGATAGGTTGTTGTTATATTGCGTATGGTTGCAAGGAAAAGGGTTAGTAATAACAGCAATAACAGCTCGAAGTCATACGACATGTAATTATGATATGTTTTGTTTTCAACTGAGAAAATTAACCTTTAGTGTTCGTCTCCTAGGAAATGTAGCCACAAACATTGCAGCAACATGAACATTCAAAATATGTTTCCTTAGAAACGTAATAACAAACAGATAACCAGCAACATGACATTTAATTTCCAATCCGGATGCTACAATGTTTAAAACAAGTTCCAACATTCAAACATAATTCAAGATGCAACAATGTTCAAAATGAGTTCCAACAATATAAAATGAATTATAAATAGATTTGGCTCTATAACATTGTCATGTTAAATTTTCCATTTTCTATGTGCAATTATTAATGGGAATGTGGTCACACGGCTTTCATATGAGAAAATCTCCCAACATTGATCAGAAACTGGATAGAATTTGATTTTAGTCTTGGCATCTGCAAAGGGATGTGAGTTGGTTGAGCAGGCTATGGGAAAGTTTTTCCACATCCCCCGAGTTTGGGATTATTTCATGTCTATAATGTTTTTCCAATTGTTTTCTGGAATGTGGTGTTACAGAGATGAAGAGGAGAAAAGAAAAAGTACTAAATGACATCTAAAGACTGCAACTTTGGAAGGCGGAAGAATATATTGGCTCAAATGTGTTAAAGACAAGCAAAATGAAGAGAGTCGTCTGAAAAATAATATGGAATAATTTTAAAAATACTTAATTTTAGAACTTTAGAAAACTTCTGGCATGTTAGTAAATTAATTTAACTGCAATATAATTTTATCTGAAATCATAAGTCTGATTCATTTGTAAAGATGATGTGCATCTATTGAAATAAAAAATGTTTATGAATTCATTGAAATATCATTTCTTTTATTTGGACTTCTTTTCTTTCTACATCTCCAGCTGTACATCAGTCAAGTGATATTTCAGAGAAATCTTGAGTTGTCTAGATTTTTAGACACAAGTAAATGAAGGTAGAAGGAATAACATGAAATTAAATATCAGACTTAACAAATAAACTATTCTGGCTGAGTCATAAATTGGACAATGGAACTGCTACCAGAATATTGTAACGCACTTTCTGGGGGTCAGAGTTCATATATCCCTATATAATTTCTTTCCAGCTATATGTCTTTCTATTCAATCTTCTAGCTAATAATAGGTCAATAGAAAATTGGCTGAATCTGATCAGGAATTGTACAAGTAAGATTGGATAATCTCCTTTGATAATTAAATTTAATCTGTTTTGCAAAATTTAGTCGGATGAAAGTGAGTGTCCTGAATCATTCTATCCTAACAGATCCAAGTCATTAGTGGTAAAATTTACCACTCATCTGGTTTATAAGACAAAGCATGACCAATATATCTTGCAAAGGAATGGCTATACAATTTTATCTTTATACACATTAAGAGAATAATTCATTTTGATGTGCCATTTTAATATAAATTGAAATGAGACCAAAAATGTAATCAACTGCTGAGTATAAAAGTAATGAGTTGGACTTGTGGAAACACATGGTGCAATTCAGGAATAAAACACAGTGTCATTCATTTATGTTAATATAACAGAAGAAAAGAAATCATTTCATTTATGGTTTTTAATAGTGGCTTATCCATTTACAAATGCCTGATAAAAAAACAGCATTATCCTTAATTTTCAAAAATATCATGAAAAACAACATTCTTTGTAAAGAAAAGTTTTTCTTGCTGTTTTTCTCTTTTTGGCTCCATTACTTTAACTCTTACATGTTGTATTACCTGAAAAAAGTTGAAAGTGGATAAATATTGGTTATAGCAAGTATATTGTTGAAAGGTTGGCATTAGGCCTTATTTATTATCATTGAATAAGTATTTTTTCCATGTTAATCAAATTATAAATAAATGTTATTAAGATTACTTGTAATCGTTGTTTTTTGTGTATGTGTATGAGGTGTTACACACATATAGTGCCTCTATGACATAGCACATTCATATATAGATAGTACAGTGAAAACATTATTATATCTGTTGCATGTTTGATATAGGCCATTTTTAGAAAAGAAATAATTTAGTCTAAAAATTCTAGGTAAAGTTGGTTGATGATACTTTGTCCATTACAAAATTAAAAAGCTATTGACTGGATCAGATAATCTTCACATCATCCTTAATACTCATAATAATCATAGAAAATATCAAGTACATGTACATTGTTATTATGAAGAAATGGGATTGATATTCTTTAGAGAATAAATAATAATCATATCTCCAAATTCTGATTCATTTGGACTATCACAAAGGCCAGAGGATATAATGGCTGAAACATTGATAAAATAACAAAGATGAAATTAGTTTGAATGAACCAAAATACAATGATTACAGCTTCTGCATCTGCTGCACATGCGATGCACTCTGTGAATGACTTCCATGGCCATCTCCACTGAATTTACGTTTTGCCGGAGACACTGACACATGGGAATTGGTGACCAAATCCATAGCGCCTGTTGCGTAATGTGTGTTATTCATTGGGAGAGAACAAACGACATTCATGGTTGTTGGGTGCATCATGCACCAAAGATTAAAAGAATCAAACGCTGAGCAGAAATCTTTATCTAACACAAAACATAGTAGCGACACAGTAGTTTTACTTGCTTAAAAAACTTGTTAAAGAGGAAGCGAGAGGAAACTGCTGTCTCAGTGGACTTGTCACTCACAGACGGCGAGTGAGAGAGAGGGGAAAAGCAAGGGAGAGAGCATCATAGCGTCCCATGCGGACCCGAAAGTCTGCGTCCTGACTGACTGATTCTCCTCCTCTGCTGCTGCTACTACTTCTCCCATCTTTTTATAATCTTCGAGTGACTTTTTAGCCTGGCCACACCCACTTTTGGGACTACGTTTTCGCACATCTGTTTTTAATCAACTCTAAGATAATATCTCTTGAAGTGGTCAACTCCGAAAATTGTTAATCTATTTTTAAATACTCCTAAAATTCCATTTTGGCTAACGTAGGTGCCCATGTCTTCACCTTCGACCTCCAGCTGTCTGGGAAAGAAATTATTCTCCCTCGAGCGTGAGAATCTTTCCGAAGCTTTTAGACTTCTAGTATTAGCCTTAAATTACAGCTGTCCCTCGCTGACCATTACATAACAACAACACCTCGTCTAAAAAATTCAGACAAGAATGTATAACATACCATTTGTTTTTAGGGATGAAAAACAAGTTTCTAATAATGGCTTTGTTGATACTGACAGGTTTTCCTTGGAATATAAGATTACTTAAACATGAAATATGAATTTTGTATTTTCTAAAATAATACACTTGGCATATTTTTTCTTTTAGGTTCTGTTTTTTTTATTATTGTTTTCTATCCTATATGAACATGGGTAATAATAAACCTTTTATTGAGTATGCAGGCATATTAGTGGTGACAGTCAGTTTTGTTAGCACATAACCATTATTTGATAACTCTAATATCATCCTGCTCTCAATGCAAAAAGAATAATACTTGATGCTACATGATCTTCATAGATGCTAGATAATCATATTTATTATTTCTCTCCTCTTTTCTTTTTCCTCATTGTTTTGTTTTTACTTCTTTTTCTCTTTTCTCTGTATTTTCATTCCTCTTACTTTCCCCTTTATTATTCCTTTCTGATATTTAATGGCCATGATTAAATGTGAGACTCCATAAAATTCTTTTTGTAAACTGTTATCAATCTATTTCCCTTCAGAACAAGCATGATGCACCAATCTAATTGTATTAATAATGTGTTTGGCACTGAATCTTTCTGTTTGAAAGCTAAAGATAGAATTAAATGTTTGTCTTTGTTGTAATCTATCATTTGTGCTTTTGTAGGTCAGCATACAAACAGTAATGAATTTTTGTCGGATCTTTCATTCTTCAAATTTTTATTTATAAATGGTATTTGAGTTCTGTTTGACCAAAAGCCAAAATTTCACAATGAGCGATTGAGAAATTTTATTAAGAATTTTTAAAACACGAAATTGAGATGAAATCTTTTTTAATGAAAATTAAATAACACTTTGATAAAACATTCCCTTTTTAAAAGATATTACCTTCTATTTTTTTTTTATTTGAAGCATTTACATTGTAAAAGTTTAGGAAAATCGTTGCTCTGTATTGTAAGTATCTGACAAAATACATATTACCCTCGTTCATTTTTTTAATTCATAATTTTCTATTCATTTCTACTATCAAAAATGTGAATAAGATATTTCATCAGAAAGTTTTATCTTTGAGGCTGTTTTAATATGAACAATGCTAGGTAACAGCTAAATGCTGTCTATTTGCATTTGTCTTAACTGCCCTAATTACATGATATGCTGTTAACACATACAATATTTTTACCAACATATTTGTATGTATGTTTTACTTATTGCAACATTGTTTATAATCTGTATGTCTGTGAATATAAATCTTTGAAACCGTCTTCTGTGGTGAAAAGATATAATCAATAAGTGTTGTCTGCTGCAAGCTTGGTGGCAGAAATTACCAGAAGAGATGCTATTGAAGGATTAGAAATGAAATCTTGAGTCCTTAATCCATAAGCTTTTTACTTCTGCCAACGAAGGATCTCTCTGAAAGTACTGAATGGATTTCAATGATATTTTGTGGAAGGGTGGGCAATGGAATAAAGATTGATTGAAAGATATTTTTCTGATTTCTTTTCTCATGCATTTATGTATATGCTCATGACTGTCCACACAATATCTCAATCACAAGTTCTCAATGACATTTTGTGGAAGAAGGGATTAAATTTTGGGGTGGATCAATGCACAATTACTTTCCTGACAATGGCGTTGGCAGAGTATGCTCTCACTGGGTGCTTTCTAGTTAATCATCGCTACCAAAGATTTAGGTTATTCATGTGTTCACACATCTATCTATCTATCTATCTATCTATATCTCTATCTATCTATATCTATATCTATGTATCCGGACTTTGCCCAGCCCTAACCATTCATACTAGAAACTCCCCTCAAATAGTAGGAAAGTGCTTATTTTTTTTATTTTTTTTTTTTTTGAAAATTCCCCTCTAAAATAGGGTTTTAGTTGGGGTTCAATTTTCAATTGCTAAATTGGTCACTAGTTTGTGCCCGCTTGTTTTTTGAAAATTCAGACATTTCTTAGTGATCACAGCTTAACTTTTTAATTGATCACCCCAAACACAGCATATATGGGTGACAGTGATTCATAATTTCCCTTGGAATGCTAGTTTTTATTGTGTTTATGTTCTCAGCTTTTAGAGAGAAAATGATATTTATGATACAGTCTTGTCATATTTTATAAAACATTATTCTATTTATATGCAACACAAAAGTTTAATTGAAATTTATTTTGTGTTTTTGGGGTGGAATCTTTAAAGTTGAAGAATTTCATAAAATGTTTCCCTGCTTCCTCCTCTTTTTTAGAGAAATCCAGAAGATGAACAACAACTCCAGTACTGCCAGGAATGCAAAGGTTTCAAAGTTCCTCGATCACACCACTGCCGGAAGTGTAAAAGGTACGTACTTAAGAGACATTTTCAATTTTTCAATTCTTTAAAAGTATCCTTATTATTCATACATTTTTTGTGTTAATCTGCATTATAATCAAGAAGGGCCGTAAAGAGCAAATTTATGCCTTTTTGTACATAACATAAGCTGAGTGTAAGTGTGTATCATTTAAATTTCACTGTGTGCTGGGTGTTCAAGAAACCAGGTTACATCCAACAATATAAAGCTTTCTGTAAATCTTTTTTGCCTTCAAGTTGAATAATCTCTATTGCTGCTCTCTGCAGCCACAATACAATTTTTGGTATCTTTCTCTCTTTGCTTGATATCCATTATTGTCCATTATTATATCCATTGTCTGAACAAGAGGGGGGAAAACCTCCCATTTTGGATGTAACAGCTGATTTCCTCTTTCATTTAGCACACCATGTTAATTAAACAGACCAAAACTGAATTCCATTCAAAAGTCATCTGACTAAATAAGTAACCTTGTTTAATTCAGGTCACCGAGTGGAAAATAAACTTCTGAACTATTGTCAATGAATTTTCTAGTTTTAATTTTTTTTATCAATAGTTCAACAAATCCTTACATGTCTCAATTGACAAAGGTTTTGTGTTTTTAGGATTAGCTTAGTTGTAAAGCATTGGATTGTAGGCCATATGCTTGAGGCTCACCTACTTGAATAAAAGCTCTGATTTTAAACAGATCAAAAGACCATTCTCTTTTGGCAATCAGTCTAGTTGTCATTTTGTGTATAAACATTTACATTTCGCAAAGATCTGAGTCTTCTCTTAGTTTATTTAGCCTTTATTACTAGTGTTCTTAAAAAAATACAGTTTTTAAAATCAAAAGTTGTATTTAAGTTTTGTGTGTGGAAAATTTAGGATTATTGCTTAGCTATTTGAATTGGGAAGCTTGCAAATCCTGTTTAAATTAGGGAATGCTGGCGAAACAATGTATTATTCAATGAGAAGCTGCCAATGACAATATTGTAAGATTACATTATTCTTTCTTATATGTTTGTAAAAAGTGACAACAGATTAGTCTTGTTTGCTATATTAACTGACCAATGCAGAAAGAATTATGCTTGAGTTGTATGTCTCATGTAGGTGTCACTATGCTGCAAAAATATATTCATATTCATTGGGTGACTTGATCTCCTGTAGAAAATGCATTTCTAATATAATTCTGTTATTTAGGAATTCATCTGTATTGATAGTCTCTGGAATTATTAGTGCTTAAAGTTGTTAATTCAAAAAAGTGACATTTGTTTTGAAAATGTTGATGAAATTCATTTGCACAATTGATAAAAATATTTGAAATGGAGATTTATAAATAATAAATGTATTCATAATACATAATCTAGATTTTTCAGTCATTATTTATTACCTTCCTGTAAGGATTTCTAGCTGTGCTGACCAGTTACATTAGGATTTTGAGGAACATGGCAAAATTAAAGTGGTTTTATAAAATTGTGAAACTTCTTTATTTTTTAATTGGAAGTGATTAGATATATACCAATGTTAGTTCTGTAGTTTGTCTATACAATAAATTTCCAGAGAATGAAGTGCAGCATCATGCAATATAAGAAACAATAGTTATTTTTCTTTGTAAACCATTGTAATGTTTATGTATTAATCTCTATATATGTATGTATCTTTGTTTATATGTGTACATTTTTAATATGAATAAACACGCCAAGCCAACAGCCCAGTTTTACAAGCCACATTTCCAGTCACGAAAACGGGAGCCCGGAAGTGGGAGCTGGGAAGGCTCATCTGTTCTTCACAGGCAAACAGCCCTGTCAACACGTGTCTCTTGTTCCATCTTCTTTTCTTAACACGCTAAATGAACACGTACTGAACCAAACATGTTCGAACTACACACAGCTAGAACAAAAAGAACAACAAAGCGAACAAAAACATTAAATACAAGACAACATTATAACCATGAGATGAAAAAAAGTAGGAATTAAAAATATATATATTATTCAAATGGTTCTTTGGACGATTGAACTCATTCTTGTTATTTGTTTTGAAAACACAGCATTTCGGACAATCCATTCTTCAGCCTTCTTCAGGTCTAAAATCCGAACACAACAACATGCTCCCTTTCCTAGACATTCTGGTCATGCGTACGGAGAATGGCCTGAGCACATCTGTCTACAGAAAACCCACACATACTGGTCTCTACCTCAATTTTAACTCCAATCACCCTTACTCTGTAAAAAAAAAGGGACACATTAACTGATTAAAAGTCTGAGCAGCTTCTATTAGTAGCACACCATATTTGGAAGAACAGGAATTGTCACACATCAAACAAGCTCTTGAAAGAAATGGATACCCGCCCCATTCTATAACCAGGAAAGGAACAGCTGTTACTACTACTACTGCTGCTAATGTTCCTTTAACCAAACCTCTCCCTCCTATGATTCTCTTACCCTACCAAAAAGGGATTGGTGAATGCCTTCAAAAAGTATATACACAATACAACATCAAAGTCATTTTCAACTCTGAGGTCTGCTAAGTAAGGTTGCCCCTACTCGTGACCCCAAACTGGTGAACAACTGTTTGTCATCCCTTGTAAATGTGATATTGTCTATACTGGAGAAACAGGCCTCAAGGTCAGACTTGATGAACACAAGAAAGCCATAATCAGTGGGGAGATAGATAAATCGGCTGTGGCCATAGAAATTAAATCCCAGAATAGTAAAAACACATTTTAATAGAATACAAAGCTTTCAGTGATTAAATTGTTTTCTTTATTTGCTTAGAAAAGCTTGTTATCAAATTTTTACATAAAAACTGATATTGTTTAATAGATTGATTGCTATAACCAAAATGAAAATTAAGCTTTAAATGTTTGTCAAGATTGAATGATTAATACTTGTTGGTTTTATAATTACAGATGTGTGATGAAAATGGATCATCACTGCCCATGGATCAACACATGCTGTGGTTACCTTAACCATGCCAACTTTATATATTTCCTACTGTTTGCCCCCTGTGGTTGCATTCATGGTGCTATGATCCTCATTGCTACTTCAATTCACACACTCAATGTGGTTAGTGTCTTAAACTTTTGATTTGAAATAGGATTTTTTAATTCATTTTTTTCTTTTTATATTCTTATCTTATCTTTTCATTATTGAAAATTTTAACTAAATGTTTGGTTAATTTGCTCTATAGAAATTGTCACCAAAACTTGTTCTGATGTTAATTTATGAAAAAATGATTTCAATGAAATTCCATTTTTTTTATTGGTTGCTTGGTCAAAAAGATACATATTAATTTTTATTTTTTTAATGAAATTTTCTTCTAATGCAAAACTAAAACATATTCATCTCTTCTTTTATTATTATTTTTATTGGATGAAGTAATTGTAACACATTATTTTAATTAAATTTGACTAGTTTTACCTTCACCATATGTTGTTCGTTGCCGTAGAAACAACGGCCCAAACTGAAAGTTGTATATAAAAACAACTAAAATAAGATGAAGGTAAAAACTAGTCAAATTTAATTAAAATAATATTCATCTCTTATTTTAACTAAGTAGAGCTAAGTATAAGATACTGACTGATAATGTATATAAACTTGCATGTTTTAATTTTATCCATCATAATTCCTTGGTAATGTATTCTTTTTGTAATTTCAGCATTACTTTCGCTTCTATCTTTACGGAGAGCCCATGGTGGAACTAAGCATTCTGGGTTTCATTATTGGTGTTTTAACCATAGGCCTGGCAGTTGCTGTTGTGGTTGCTGTGGGAATGCTGTTTTTCATTCAGGTAAGCCTTCACCTTTAATCAGCTGAATTCACGTGGACTGTG